>MJUU01006183.1:42416-55290 GCA_002080025.1 Modiolus philippinarum | reverse complement strand
CCCCCCCCCCCCCTATGTGTGGCGAATGGCAAAAGATAAATACACAAAAAGACTCACAGTAAAAATCAAACTAGAAAAAAGTCCAACTTATCAAGACGAGTACCCTTACAATGAAGTACATAAAACATGAAGACAATACATACAGATGTTCGTAGTGAAACTATTTTAAGTGTATGAATATAAAGTATTACTATGAGCTTTGCACAATTTTAATTATCATTAATGAATATCATGTGATGTGTCATTATATACAGCAATATATATTTCCTGCATCAAATACACATTTTAATTATATCATGATTAGATGTGTAATTATTTCAAACATATCTTAATACATGTCACCACTTTTATAAGTACAACCAATAACAAATTAAAGTTCAAAATAAAGCCCAAAGATTTATCATATTAAAGTTAATAATATTAACCTATTAGAGTATATAAAATAGAGTATATTATGGGGGATTTCCATTCATATAATCAGACATCAAAAGACGGTTGGTCCAATAATTTTGGACCGAATGTAACAAATGTAGATCTTACCAAGACACACATTTTTTGCCATTACTTTTTATCAGCTATCTATAACGGTTTAAGGGTTATTACAAAAAACAAGGTTTAGGGTCAAAGTTCAAAGTGACCGATGCCCTTTGACCCTGGCATTTTAAATGTAACACATGTCACCTAAGTTGAACGGAAAAGGTTTCAGGTTCCTATCTCTTACCTTTTTCGAGAAAGAAATACTTAAAGATACGATAAAAATTTCAAGGGGCATAACTCATGAACGCGTGACCATAGAGTTTCGATCCAAATATAACACATGTCCGTCATGACCTTTCAAACATTTCTTGCATTACAATTAATCAGCTACCCTTTACGGTTTCCGAGTTATTTCAATGAGAAGATTTAAGGTCAAAGGTCAAAGTGACCAATGACGGCAGTCACTCTGGAAATTCCAAGACCTTTTTGCACATCATGGGGATGGTATCTACTACGGTGTCAATTTTCATTAAGTTTGGACCATCCATCTCTGAGAAACCGTGCCGACAAATGTCGTGATATTGAGGAATAATAAAAGAGAAAAATAATCAGAAACAGAGTAAAAGCGATAAGTCTTCAAACTTCGTTTGGGTGACTTAATAATAACAGAACATTAATTTATGATATGGAACGAGTTCATAGTTTATTGAACTACTAGTATTAATTTTCGCTGATATTGCTTCTAACAAATGCATGCAAGATTACCAGCTCCAAATGCTGTCTCATGCTCATATTTAATTTTCCAGTTTAGGTCAGAGGTATCTTTTCATTATATAACAATGACATCCAATTAGTACTCTAACAATGGTGCGAACTGATAGAACATGATACCGCATAGAAACTGAACACTTCACATGCATCATCATCAATCACCAGTCTATAAATGCAATATCCAGTTTCATATGATATATAATTTTTGATATGTTTTAGTATCTGTTTCATCAGATACAAATCAAGAACTATGCAGTGGTTTCGTTTCGTCAGAATTCTTCATGTTTTTACCAGTATTGTAACAACCAGTTGTAATAGATATTTCCATCGTAGAAACCATTGTTGTGACGTCTACAGTCTCTGCTTTCAAATTTGTATTCTGTCCCCATTCTTCGTCCACGTTACTTTCAGCAATTACTGACAACTTTTGTGGAGCTTCTGTTAGAATTTCTGTCCCAGTACAAGTTGTATGAACATGTGTACGATAATATCTGACACCACACGGGCACAAAAACTCTTTAAGTGTCCTTCGGAATTCCCGATTCATTGAACAATACAGTACAAAATTGATCGCATTGTTTACCAAAGCAAGTATGTCCATGACATCTCCAAGTGGTATGTAGACGTTCGTAAAAAATCCCTCCTTGAACAAACTCAGTATAATTAGTATTCCCTGTGGTAATTCTGTAATGAGAAAGAGAATCATGACAATCAACAGCAAAATTGTAGTTCTTGAAGTATGCAGTGTTCTTGTCATAACTCCAAGCTTTGACATCTTCTTCCGACGTACGCGAACTTGCATATCAAGCGTCCTCAATAGCAGTCCACCGAATATGATCATCAGAAGACAAGGGACAAATTTAGCCAGGATGCTGTATATGCACATATTCACAAAGTTGATGACTTTTACTTCTGGGGTACCTATTTTGGAATCTTCAATGATGTATGTTATGTGTGATGTATTATCCGGCATGTAGAGAGTGTTATAGTCTAGCTTAGTGGACATGTAGTTCGGAATCATCAGTAATGCAGAGCATGTTATTATGGCAAAAATTGCGACTCGTGCTCTAATAATCCGCCTCATATCAACTAAATGTCCTGCTTCCGAAGACTGCAAATGAATGTATCGGAAAATGGCCAATGAAACACCGAGCCAGATAGATATAGTATGAGTAGTTGCTGAGAAGTTGATATGGAAAAGAAGATATTCCATCCAGAGTTTGGAGTTTTTCTCATGTGAAAGTTCACTTGAAATGTTCTCACAATAAAAGTGAATGGCAAATGGCACATAAGATGCCATAGTTAGCATATCAGAGACAGCCATCCACGTCAGAATAAGGTTGATAGATGTCTGCATGTGTTTCCGGGTCAAAACAATAATATTTATAATATTTGTAGGAATACCAAAGCAGCACACCACGAGACTGATATAACCATGAACGTCGCCATATATCCCACTAAATTTAGTTAAATCGTCTTCTTCCCAAATGTCTGTAGTATTGTTCTCTGGATTCATGTTCTTGTGATCAGTCTGAAAAAAAAGAAGAATTAATATGTAGGATCAGAGGAAACTGTGACTGACAGAGTCTTTTGTTTCATGACTTCATATAACAATCACACAAAAACAATAGTTTTACAATAAAAAATTCAGGTCATGAACAAGACTATGTTTGAAGATCTAGCTTCTTTCATCATTGGTTGTTGGACTTTTGGGGGTTTTAATTGTATGTCCCGAAGCTGTTCATTCCGAATTTAGCTTTCTTCTTTGGTGAGTGTTATACCTTGAAGATTATTTCTTTTTGAACATCATAGATACTTTGCTTTGTTTCGTTTAATAAGACATTAAGAATATTACACAAGAGGAAAACGCATAAAAAGGAATCTAGTCTCGGACAAAGCTTTCTGAATCCGAAACGATTGAAATTATTCCCGGTGGTGCCTTTCACTGGTGTTTGATTTTATTTTCTACTATAACGTCTTCAAATTCACACCAAAATACCGTCCATATTCTTGCAATAATATAAAATCTGGAGACACGGCATTTTTTCGAAAACATTCTCGAATTATGCTTCAAACGATTCGATAATTTTACAGCACGAAAATCTAATACCATTATGATCACAATTGAGAAAAATCGTAGCTTATATTCATATATAGATCCTAACTTGCTAAACACACCTGGATATGATATTTGCCACCATAAGCGCAAAACACTTCTGAATACAAAAAATACCAAAGTTGCATAAAGAACGGTAAATTTCGTTATGCTGTACTCGTGTTTCAAGGAGTAACCTCTCATCAGCAGCATTAGAATAAAATAATCTGGAAAGTCATTACCCCAAAAGAGTAAAAAAGAAGTACTCATTACCACAAATATCGAAATAGGAGGCCAGATCCAGTACCAAGGACATCTACAACATATTTGTAGAGTTTATAAAATAGGAATTCTTGTATTTTAAAAGTGAGCAATTTCTGTTCAGAATGTTTTGCTTAATCATAGAGACAAAATATTTCTTGAGTTTATATTTGAACAAACAATTATCTTGTATTTCAACTAGCACCAATTCTGTCCTCTACTCGCCGATTCACGTCTTCACTTCAAAGAAGAAAACTTATACAAACTTCTGTATATGCTAAAAAAGAATAGCTTCTTGTCCAAATTCCCATAAAATACCTTAATAGCTTTCCGGGGTAAACAATTCCATCTTTTCTCGACTTGAGCCAAGCAAATTTTACACGAGTGAAATATACTACGTATCTAACTTTAGGGGAAGTTCGAGACAGGAGAATCTCAACGCCCAAGGGTAAGATTTCCAGTCTCGAACGAAGCTTGCCCAGTCCGAGATTAAAAGAATCTAACACCAGTGAAAGTGCGGGACAAGAGAATCTCAGACAGCCAAGGGTAAGATTTCTAGTCTCTGACGAAGCTTGCTGAGTCCGAGATGATTGAAATCTTACCCGAGGGTGTCTGAGATCTTTTTGTCTCGAACATTCACCGGCTGTTTTTTTCTCAATGTATTCTATCTAAACTATATAAAATCCACACTGAAATTTCGTCCATATTCACCTGTTTGCACAACGAGTTACAACCTGGTGGAGTGCATCAATCCATCTTTCATGCACAACGCATTCAACCATTATAATAATAGACGCTGCACTAGAAAATTATTCGCTTTGTAAGCTGTAAATGGCTACGTAATATCACTCAGTAACCTATATTATAACGAAAACTTACATTAAATACATCTCATCCGATTGGAAACTATAGATGACACTACAGAAAGCTATTAGTCTGCTTCATATATATTCTCTCAATATTACGGTGGAAGTACGATTTTATCTATATGTCATACGTGATAACAACAAGTGCAACGTATTATATAAGTTTAAGGTGTCAGCTCATTGTTGAATGCCTCATGGTGACTTCAAGATGAAGAACACCAATAAAAGCGTTGTTCCTTTGTTTTTAACCATGTATTTGTAGAGACTTTGTCTCATGTGCATTTATCCATATCCTTTCATGTACCATTGCATAGTACGGAACCTTATTATACTACGTAGCAAAATAATGTGTTCAAACTCATTTTCAAATGCTTCAGAGTTCAAAAATCTTAAAGCTTAAACAAACTGAGAATGTTCGTTTACTTTTATTGGAACGATTTTATTTCAAAAATCACTTCTAGTTAGTCATTTACTAGTGGGAGATGAGGTTGCGTTCACCAATACATCTTTTCTGCATGCATGCACACCATACACCACCATAACCACCATAACCAGGAAGAAAAGTTGCACAAAGTTTGTCGTTTTTGTAAACGTTATTTCACTCAGTAACCTATATCTTAACGAAACCTTACATCATATACATCTCGGTTGATCGGAAATTAAAGATGACACTACAGAAACTAGAAAGTCTGCTTCATATATACAATAACTATATACATAATAAATAAATAACAGATAACTATCTATATGTCAAACGTGAAAACAAGTGCGACGTATAAAGTACTTAGTTGAAGGTGCCAGGGTTGTATAGTACGGAACTTTGTTATGCTACATTAGAAAATAATACTGACAACAACTAGAAAATACGAGGTGACTTTATAAACATAAGTGGATGATATAAATCGGATAATGGTTTTTATGAAATAAAAACGATACGCTAGGCTATGAAATAGCCTTGGATAGAAAATTGTGTGTTTGATTGACAAGGGTGTGGTGGCTCATGATGTATTTGTATACTCAAATCAATAAATTTCATTGTTTTTGTCATGTCGGATTCTACATACACAACTGGACCATGTACAGCTCGCTGATCACTCTTAAGTAAAATCACAATTTTATAAAATGGTAAAATTAGAGAAATTAAATGTTGTTCTAGCGTATTTAATTCTTCAAAAGGAGCTTTATCCATTTCTAAATTATTTATCCTGGCTTGAGGAGGTATAGCCTCCTTACACACATAAGGGACCGACCATTTAACCCGAAGGGGGGTTATGGTTGTTTTCTTCTGGACAGAAAACATTTATTTATTTTTTCACGTGTATCAACAAAAAATATTTTTTTCAAAATGAACATTATTTTTTAGACAGAAAGCTTCCTTCAGAAAAAATTTTTTTCATCATTTTGGCAGCCAAAATATTTTTTTCACATAAAATCAGATCCAAAATATTTTTTTTAGAAAAAAAACCATAGCCCCCCCCCTTTTCAAGTTAAAATGGGCGGTCCCTAAGAGTTTCACGTTTTACACACAATATGCTTCTCTCCTTTAAACATTTCTTTCAACCTCTCATTTTTTGCATTAAATTCTTTCTCGTGTACTTGGCTTCGAAACATAAAACTTTTACANATAAGGGCTAATTTTTATTTTCCCTAGTTTGTGTCCAGCTAATTTCTGGGTCAATCTCCTTATTGCGTCCTTCTAATTATTGTGTCAAGCTCTTTCGTTTGTCCATACTCGCTTTAAATTACACTTTTTCAGATTTCAGTGGACGACATGCTGCGGTCGTATCATGCTGCGCTCGGCGTAGCCCTTTATTGATTATTGCACAATACCTCATCTTTATTTATTAACTTCTGGTTTTAAATTTATACATTACTGTTCTTATTCTTTTTATCATATCTATATTTATAAATCTGGCTAAGCGATACTAGTATTCCAATCCCATCATCCTCTACAAACCTGTTCCCAGTACCACCTATAGTAAATGTTTATAATACTTTTCAACTTCCACAAGGAAACAATTTAACCCCGCCCCGTTTTATCAGGACGAAACTGGACGCCATTTTGATTTTCGAGAATCTGAAATTCCTATTGGTCAATGGTCTTCTGCGCAAGCGTACTCCTCACCTTCCCCCAAGAACTATCTATATAGCTAGGCTATTCCATAGCCTAGCTAATACTGATATACTATTGATTTTTTTTTCATTTACATCCATATTAAGCTGGGTAACGTTTTGGTACAGGTAATGTTCAAATATCAAAAACCGTACATTAACATTACCCTGAACTTTGACATAACGTAATCTAATGTTACTTGAAATCAGAAATTTGTTTACATTTTTCTCAACCTGGCTAAACAATATCCAACCGGACTAAACCAACTATACGCGAACTCTTCTTACCTAAACTGTTCGACGAGAACACACACTGCTAGTGCTTTAGTTGTGTGGCGTTCTTGTTCATTTTTGTTTATTTGATTTGTCATGCTGTCTCAATAGACCATATCCAACCTATGGTACAATGTATTAGGATTTACCAGGCTACTTTTCAATACGTCACAGTATAGAAAACTTCATGTCATAGAGCCTAAAACGTCATGAAGTTGGTCACATGGGGCGGACACATTTGTGACGTACATATACGTAGGGCGGACAAACAACAACTGGTGAATCTGAATACAAGAACTCGGATATGTTCTATTCGTGTTGGATGTGAATTGCCGTGATTTTGGATATATGATTTTAGAATTCCCCCTTTTCTCGTCTTGCTTTGGTATTCGTTTGCAGATGTCCTTAATATGGGTGATTTATGGAGGAAGGGAACGAGCACAATTTTGCCATTTTCAAAAGTACATTTTACCCAGTAATAAATGATATCCAGGTTCATGGTCTGCCCTCCCTAATTTGTCACTCTATAAGAGTTATCCCTCTTGGGATTGGACAAAAAACATCTCCAGAACTTGAAAGTAAGTGTTTTATTCACATGGAAAGATGAATTTAACTTTTAGTGATTTTTTATTGATCAATACATCTCATAAAGCATCTGATATAAAAAAATTATGTTGTACTATCAATAATTTTACTTAAGAATCATGGAAATCAGTTGCCTGTCAGTGACAGAAATATTTTATTTCCGTAGGGCAACCCTGTTTAGAAATGTTTCAAAATATTGCTCTTCTGTTGCTCCAAATGTTGACGACTTTGATTTTCTCAGAAATAATTCAGTTTTTATGAAATTTACATCAGAAAAATTCTGTTTTCCTTAGTGCTCAGTACAACTGGGAATGGGGAACCAGTAAATGTCCATACCGGGACCAGTCTAAAAGTTCAAATTAGGGAGTGCAGACCATGAACCTGGATATGGTCTATTAATGTGTCATAGATTTAAGATTTTAAACTTGGCTTCCTGGGTGTAATGTAATTACATTTATATAAGATGTGTAATTAATAAACCGAATAGATTTGTTAGGAGCCGAAATTAAAAGTGCAAATCGGGGTAATAAGAAAATTACCGGACATAGTTTTCAAGAGCCAAAGTACAAAAAGTAAAAAGACAAAGCTGGTGGCAAGCAATTCTGAAAAATTATCAACCACAATAGTCCTGACTTGGACACGCATTTTAAAACAAATGGTGGATTAAACCGGTTATTGACCCACAAAAAGAAACGCACGTTTTAAAACACAGGAAAATAGCAAACTGAAATGATCCGAACTTAAAACAGGTTAATCAAGTGAAATGTTGGTATAAACTGGCTTTATGGCGCGCCAAACCACCTTTTCCATTATCGTTGTTATTTGATTTCAAAACCGATAAGGGAAAATAAAAGAAATAAAACGTTTTTGTGTTCGAACTCATTTCTCAATGCTGAAAAAATGTAAAATGAGAATACTGCTATATTATAAAAAAAACTTTTAAATTTAGTTTGTTAACGGATAATTTCGAACATTTTCCCAGATTTCCAAAAATAAATAATTTTAACAAAGAGTGTTGCAAATTATTCATGTGCTTAAATTGATTGTACATAAATGTATATAGATGTATTCAGATATGTTAGATTGTCCGATATAATAAAACTTGGTGCATAGAAAAAATATCGACTATAAGTAATGAATGACCAATATAAGTGGTTCAAGTTTTTTTTTTTCGTCAGATCTCAAAAAACTGTTGTTGTAGTCTTCAAATAATAAAGAAAGGATAATAGGAAACACTTACAATGGCCGAACATTACAATCACATGTCACAATCCACCAGGGAACTGCACAAGAAAAACAATAAAATGACAAAAGACAAGCAGAGACAACGTTAGGAACTCGGAAGAGGACATGGTACCGGCACTAGCAACAGCCAGCGGTATTTCTGTTTTAAGATATGAGTGACAATAATACTGAAAAAATTGTAAACTTCAGGTAGTAGACCTAGATTTCGGGGAGATAACTCCTTTTCTGCACAAATTACTTGTTTTTATTGGTATGAATAAATGAAAAGATTTTGCATAATGTCATAAATAGAAATAAAGGTGTGAATAAAAGATTTAGAATATTTATCATCAATTGAAATAAAATATTCATGTTATCATGAAACTGTACACTTTATATATAATACTTCAAAGTGCCTTTATTTAAATATGTAGGTTTTGAATGGCATCTTAAAATTATTAAAATAAATGAAAGTCAGGTTTTTGCAAAAGGAGGTAATTCATTCTACTTGACGTTCAGAATTTATGAATTGAAAGACTTTTTATGCATTTTTCCTAACATTGGGAAAAATTGAATGTGGGGATTTTCAACTAGAAGAAATTGAATGAAGCTGTGCTTTCAGCAATGTTTTCACAACGTAATTTTCTTACTGCAAATTAAGTTTCATAGTGATTTCTGAACACAATTTAAGACTCCCTAAATTGGGGTGTTTCTTTGAACTATAAATAAAAAATCTTACGGTGAAAGTTTTCAAAACTTTTTCGAAAATTATAATAGTACATAATTGTTTCATACTGCATATTGAAAGAAAATTGATTGAGTGGAAAAGTTTTTGGTTACACCGGGTCTACTACCTTCGTATTTAAGATATTGCTAAAAATTGGGAAGTTAGAGATGGGCCGCTAATAGACCTTTGATGACAAAGGATTTAGTTGTATGAAATTGTTAAAACTATCAATTTAGATGTCATTAATGCCAATCATTGAAAAAAGAACCAAATCATTTATTACTTCAACATATATGAATATCACATTTTATAGGAGATCGATAAGGGTATTACTAGTCTATTCATTTGGTCGCCATTTTATTAATAAGCTGAATACAAAAAGCCAATGTGCCCAATATTTTTCCTCGGTCATGTTTTGTATCACGTCAAGGACGTCTGAAGATGCTTTTGGAATGAAAAACGCGTACTTACAGTATATTGCCATGTTATAAAGTAGAATACTTATTATATTTCAAATATTGCCAATATTATTGAAGGGTTATTCACCTATTTCATTTTCTATTTCATTTGGCTGATATTGCTTGTAAGTGACCTCCTATGACATTGTTTTATCGGTAATTCGTATGAGTTTCTTTCCTTAGCTGTAGCTGATAAGGTCAGTATCACCGGATTGGCCATCATACTCATTGAATGAAGGGCATTTCGTTTTTGGTGATGTCTTCATCACCGCCAGTATCAAACAAAGCCCATTAGGGCGAGTATGATGTGTGACGCCTCGACGAAGATCATATAAAAAAAGACAAAACGTCCTATTTTGCATGTTTGACGGCCAATCCAGTGATTCTGACATTATCAGCTACAGAACAGCAAACAATTCATACTTTTTTAAACTTTGATCAATGATATTCAAGTATAAAGGAAACGAATGATAAATATATATCACCCTCGTAAGTCGTTTATCTAAGATTCCAATATTTCATACCATAACATTTCGACAAAGGCTCCCTTTTATAGTTAAAATACGTGTTTTCTGTACGCCTGGTGTATTTTCATCTAGGTTTCTCGATCTTTAAACATTGCAGTTTCGATTTCCCTATCTCAAGGACGGTCGATACCGTTCTCACGATAATGGCCTTCTCCCACATATGACGCTTGATATCTGAAGAGAATTAATTTGATATATTAAACAGATTTAAAACTGTTGCCATGTTTTCCTGTAATTTCCAATGCTAAAGTAGGATCTGAAATTGCGTTCAATTTGATTTTTTCTCTAACAAACTTATTCCAAGTTTTCGTTTTTATTGGAATTTAACTGGATTCTTGAAAAAAAAAGTCAAAAGATTTTGCGTAGCACTTTTTCTTATAATTTTCCGATCTACAATGTATTTGAATGGAGAAAATGTACACAAAACCTTAGTGTGTCCATTTATTTTGTCAAAATTTTGCGCGAAAGAAGGTACATAAAATTATACGATTTTAAATTAAGCGTTTCATCCAAACACGGGTGTAGTGAATGTGATTCCCTTCTTAACGCAATTGAAGTAGAACAAAAAGACCCAAATATGATTTTTTTGTTTCTGCATAAAATGACATCGGCAGCAAGACATTGAAGCCTTTGTTTTTCTAATTTAAGAATGAAAAAAGTACTTCATAAATTTCTAACATCAAGTTTAAATAATGCGATGGAACTTGGTTTGCACTTCGTGACATGTTTTTTCTATGGTTCACAGAGGAGATTAGCTGTTGTTCGAATTTCCCTGAATAATTGTATTATATGTGATTTTGTGTCTGGGTTTACAAACAAAATCCATTTACACGATAGAGACATTTCCTTCCTCAAATTATGTTGTTTACACTCTGCGTTGCCCTCTTCGTCAACCCATTGCGGTTTTATCACCTTATTTGATTTCCGCTAATTTATCACCATCCTATTTGTATCAGAGCCGATAGTTATCAGAAATGTTTGTTTCTCTCATCTTGTCTACTGACCATCTTATTTTAAATAATTAAGACATTATAGACATAAAGACATTTTATTTTCACTGATGACTCCACATGGGGTATGATACTACAATGTTTACAAATATATAATTACATTCATTCTGCTTCGTATGGAAATCCCCGTATTTGATTGGTTACGAGTACTTCCGATCATTTCCGTAACTGTGTTTTATCAGTCAGTAAAACTACAGCAGCACGCTACTCCTTGACAACGACAGAAGTAAACAAAGACGAAAGACGGCGGAGTAATCTAAACTAGGAAATGGTGCATCATCCACGAATTTCATTACGTTATCTAGCGAGAACCTGCATTTCATTTATGGAATGTAATTATAAGTATTGAATGCAATATTTTGTAGTTTTATTGTCCTGTAAAAGGGTGGACCGTAGAACATTTTTCACAGGAAGCGATAGCGCGCTTCATTCAAAATGTGCCACGGTCCATCATTTTACACTCCAATAAAACTACAAAGTATTGCATTCAATTTTTAGTACATTTGTAAGTAGTACTAATAGCATTTCTTTATCTCTGATACTGAGGCAAAATTTGATAGGGCTTAAAATTTATTCATTGGAAGTGACATTCCGAATTGCAGACGTTATTTCTAGTTACTGTGTGTTATATGTGATAAGAGAAGCAAATAGGAAGGACATGGATAATTTCAAAATTTGTTTCAATTTGGTATTTCGAACAGTGAGACAAATACCACGTACTGTGTTTGTGTAAAAGATCAATCTAAATGTGAAGCGGCTGAGGGGACATTGGACATCTTGGTAGACTATTTATCTACGGGTAGTGCCTTTTGGTGTCATCAGGGTAGATCTGATGGACATTTTTAAGTGTTGCCTGGCATTGTCAGAATGGGTATAGTGCCTGTCAGAGGACAGAGGAATGATAGCTAGAGGTCTATAGGATCAGAAGCTAACTTGTACCAAGTTGATTTGGTATTGTGAAGTGGCAAAGCGAGATGAGGCTTTGTCTTGATGTTGTATGTCCAATGGAAATCGTGTCTAACATGAGATAGAGTTTGGGTTTGAAAAAGAACCCCCAAGAAGATGAATTCTCGGCATTGGTGATGTGTATCTAAGGAGTCATGCGAGGACGCATGACAATTGAGGCGTGGGTAATGTGACGGTACTTACAAGATTGTGGGAACCAGTTCAAAATTTGTGTACCCTACATTCAGATTCACAGCAAAGACCCAGGAAGACATTTGATTGGTGTATATTGTTGAAATTACTTCCAGACTGATGAATTATCAAAGTTTTTAATGTAACGAAACATTTTGATAAAGAGTATTTACAATGTGGGGAAAGAAACACGTTTTTAATTATAGAGTTATAAGTGTTACACATTATATTGCTCCTATCTTTCGGAGAACCGAAAATAACCTGTCATACCTCAAAAATTAATACTTAGGTCTTATATCCTGTCCACCCTATATTGCATAATAAAAGACTCGTCCGGAAGTATATAAAGAA
>MJUU01006183.1:24312-41916 GCA_002080025.1 Modiolus philippinarum | reverse complement strand
GTTTTTTTTGTTGAATAGAAGTTGCACAGAATCTCTTTGGATCATTTATTATATTTATACTGGTGAATCAAACATTCTTCGGATTGTGAAATAGTGATATTCCGAAGTGCCATTTGACATTTTCATTTTGCTATGTGCCGTGTTACTGATCATTTTGATACTGTACATTGTGACGTTTCTTTAAGTTCCTTTTGAAGGCAAAAAGGATTGTGATTTCCATATAACTATAGAAGTATCTGTGTGCATTTTATAGATTTCAAGAACACAGTGCATATTTTAAGTGATTTCATTTGTATATAGTTCAAAGTGCATTGTGTTAATTTGACGCTACCCAAGTGTTGAATTATTTGTGGCAAATTGCTTGTATATTCTAGAAACGGGAATCCGGAGTTATTCTGGTAACGAACCTCTTCTTTTGACCGCTCTAGGTTCCTTACACGTTACACAACATCGAAAAAAGAAAGATACAATGAAATTATATAAGTGTGGCACAGAATGAGAAACGAAAACACACACATAAAAAGATGAAAAACACGTAAAAAACATGTGTAAGATCAGGTGAACCGGTAATGTAAGCATCTCCCGCTTCTTATAAGACACCCGCCGTGTTGAACATGTCAACTCTTGTATTAAAGTCAAATCTGGTAAGGGAAACAACAATCTTACGCTTTTAATGGGTAGATTTGTTGTCAAATGGGAAACAGATATCTGATAGCGGTCCAGAAGATCGTGATGTTAGCCTTAAAACTTCTGTAGTGATAACTTCACCCTATTGGTAACATACCCTTGCTAAAGTACAGAATGACAGTATATCAAAAAGTTTTGATAAAAAATTTACAAAACTTAGAAGTACACATAAGAGTGAACACATCTA
Organism: Modiolus philippinarum; assembly: GCA_002080025.1. NCBI lineage: Eukaryota > Metazoa > Mollusca > Bivalvia > Mytilida > Modiolidae > Modiolus > Modiolus philippinarum. Next base: position 41,042 of record MJUU01006183.1, on the reverse strand, counting down.
AGTAATCATAACTTGATGAAACTTTAAAATAATTTTACAAAATTGCATATGGAAGTTTTTTTATAGCACAGAGTGACCGCCTTATTAATCAAGGCTTTAAAAAATTCCATCTCATACGACCTTTAAATAGGTTCTTTAATACATGTAGATATCAGTTCCTAATGGAAAATTTCGGTCCGAACTCTGACTCAAGATTCTTTTTTTTTTACTTAATAGTATGGGTGAACATTTGTTTCACTTTCTACGACCTTTGAGTTGCTACCGGACACTACGCAATGGAAGGGGAGGGTTGGCGCACCACAAAACTGATTTAACCCACCATTTCTTTTGAAATGCATTTACCAAGTCAGGACCGTTGCGGTCGACAATTTTTTTCTGGTAGTTTTCCACCTGCCTTATCTTTTTGTCTTTAGGAATTTTGACAATTCTGTTCGGAAATTTTGTGATGTTCCCCATATATTACTATTTTCACAGCACAATATCTTTGCGCCATACAATATAACTGGTACCACAATTGAATTAATAATTGAAGTTGAATTTCTTTAGGAAAAGTTAACTTTCAAGCCTTTCTTATTACTATACAAACATGGCTTTCTCTGTTTGTTGAACAAGATGTGCCTTGGCATTATTAAAAATAGCTTTACATGAGAGTTTATAAAACTTGATTATTACATTTATTTAAGAAAAATCAACACATACAGAATACTCAAAATCATCTCATTGTTTTTACATTTAATGATTGATTTTGGATTAATAATAATGATTTAATGAAAGCCTATTCATGGGGTACAATGTAAATGCACATGAGACAAAGTCTCTACAAATACATGATTAAACCAAGCAATGGAACAACGCCTGTATTGTTGTTCTTCATCTTGAAGTCACCATGAGGCCTTCACCAATGAACTATGAGTCGGTTTCCCCTACTTCGCTCTGACATGGGATACCAATAACTCTAGCTTTGTTACTAAATTCAAAAAAATGATTTGCTCAAGACTGCTAGAAAGTGAGAGAAGGAACTAAGTTACATCTCATGAAAAGTATACAAGATACTGACAGAGACGGAAAAGCAACAGACTGAGATTTTAGGAAAGCCTTCAATAATCAAACTAGTTTATTACCTGCTTCAATTGACAGATTGCATAATGATAATGTTGGTAAAGTAATTACTGTTCATTATGTAAGAACTCGTATGAATTTACAGTCTACGTTTTAAATTTATTTCTGTTCTACAATCAATTAATGATACAGTACTTCGAACGGAAGCATATGCCTCTTCTAGGCGCCTAATGACGTGTTATACATGTTATAATTAATTCTATAAAGTTTTTTTTATAGAAATACTTAGAGCAGACTTTTTTATTTCTAACACAAACCGATAAAAAGGAAATGTAGTTCTCTAATTGTTGAATTTCAAGAATTTGAAGCGTTACAATTATGTTTTATTTGCTCCATTCAGGATTATATTTGTCTGATAGACAGCGAGATAGAAATTTTTGTTCATATATTATTAATATGAATTCAAATATATCATCTTTTCAGCTTTTATTAATGATAGTTCCTTAATCAACCCATGTCTTCCCTATTCATTGCTGTATATATGCTCTGCATACTTTTTTATTTTCAGGAAATATTATTTTAAGATTTATACTTGCAAAACAACTCAATGAATATAAAATGTCGTATACATATTTATTTTGATAATCTAAAAATTTGTTCAGCTGAAACAAGTCCGATCGCTTTTGCCTTGAATTGGTATTGGATGATATTTCATACAGATTATTTAAGGGTTGATGTCGAAACAGATCGTTCACAAATTTGAAACTATGGTTCAATTTTCCTTAGAGTATTTTTCATTTCCTTAAATCATGATATATTTCTGATCAATTTAAAGTTTCTCATTATTTTTATACATTCAATAGTAATCCCATTATATTTAGAAAAAAATGATAGATCTGATGTAAATATTCCTTGAATTTAGGATTATTAAGAGAAAGTATATCGTCTATGTAGCGGAAGCTGAAATTAAAGAACTGGGCTAAACGTTTTTGTTTTCTTTGTGTAAGCCCTTCATAGGCTGGAGAAGTAAGTATATTATTGAAAAGGAAGGGAAAGTTCACAATTGGGAAATTAAAATCATTAAGTTTGTCATATAGCTTAGATTTCAAACGTCCATTTTCTGATATTGAAGACCTTGGTTAAATGTTTTTTGTTTTCTTTGTGTAAGCCCTTGTAATAACTGTGCCTCGTGTGAATAAAGGAAAATGTCAGCTAAAAGTGGTACACAATTAGTTCCAATAGGAATCCATATTGTCTGTTGGAAAACACGACCTCCGAATTCGACAAAAGATTGTCGATCAAAAATTTATGTAACATTTTGATTACGTCGGTCTCTGTGTACTTCTTATTTGAATCAGTGTGGTTCTTAACAAAATATGTCTTGCCTTTCCCTACTACTTAAAAGGTGTATCAGCGTTCATTTAGTGCGAAACATTGATATGAAAAGGGAAGGAAATGGGGTAAATGTCAAGGAGACAACATCCCATATCCAGGTCAAAACGACCCAAAACAAAGCATAAAATCAGCAATTACTGTTTTCAGGGTTGTATAAAGAGTAGAAAGTCAAAATTTAAAATGCTATGGCAATGGGCAAGACTGGTTGAGGATAGCTGTTCCAGAAGATCTTTGGAATTTTTTAGAATCCACATTTGATTCTTGCCGCAAGGGAGTAAGCTTTATCACAGTAATATTTCAGGCCATATCTGACTGCGGTCAACAAAAAAGGGAAGAGTTGTGAAACCGAACGAACAAAGGAGTGGCATTCACAAAAATCGAAGTCCAAATACATGGCAAAAACGATAACACAGAAAACAACGATGCCAGACAGCCACAAAGCACAAAAAAAAAAACACAACATTCGAAACCAAGGCACTCACAGTGTGAACTCTCATGAAACTGAGAGTGACATCAGGAGCTCCGGAAAGGTAAGCATGTCCTGCTCTGTTAACAGCACCCGTCACACTGCAAGTGATTAAATCTAGGAAAAAGTCAAAATCAGTATAGTCAAATCCGGGAAGACGTGAATTTAGCTGAATATGTCCGCTTTCAGTTGGGACACTGATACACCATATCTTTCAATAATGTTATGTTCACGGCCATAGAATTTCTTGGAGATGAAAGAGGTTTAGTGGTGCATCTGGACGACGCAGTAATTAAAAGTAATACCAAAAACCTTGTACGACAAGGGAATTTTGTAGTTTTCTGAATTTTATTTACTATAAGTATCACTGTAACTTTCCAAGAGATAAGTTTTCGGACCAGAACGGAAATTATATATTTTTTGAAATATTTACTTGTTTGCAGAGTTGTTTATATTAATTTTACATTGAAATGTGGGTAATAACAACATTACGTTACAGAGTGGTCAAAATATGAGTAGGAAGTTCCTTTTTTGTACTGTCTATATTTTAATTTGCTTTAAAGATATGCAAAAAATAAACAGAAAGCAATTTTCAAAGGATATTGAACTTTCAAATTAAGCGTAACTAGAATTCATAGTAATCAACGCAAGATTGCAAATGTCTAAATATTCATAGAAAAATTCAAAGCTTTGCTTTTTTTTCATTATATAACATAACAAGGAATTTTTCCCAATTATTTTCAATATACATTGTGTACAAAGGATGCGATGTCCGGTTTTTTCTCTCTAGTTTATTTTTCAGTTTTATCTCCAGATATTCCTGAATTGTATTTGTTTGGATAAGATTGTGATCAGAAATGTAAATGTGATTTTTAGGAAAAGACATATCAAGATTGGTCGTATCTGTGTATATTTATTATAATATAGGGGAACGAGACAGATAAATGAGAGGTTGGGATACCCATAATATTTTACGAAAGGATAAGGAGTAAATGAACATGAGTCCATAACACATATGTTAAATCTAACTGCAATAATTTTAATGAGCTGCATGGCAATTTCGGAAATAAATTCCTCATCAGCAGCACTAGAACCCAAACATAGGAAATCCATTATTGCAAAATTGTCTAACATGCATAAAACCAAACAAAATCCGAATAATCAGTAATATCAAATACAGCTAAGGACAAAACTACGAGGGAGGGAGTTAAACCTTAGGTTTTAGAATTTACATAAATTTAGGTAATAGTAATTGAACAAAGTGTACATATGAGATATAATCTCATGTACAAGTACACCATATCTAAGAAAAATAAAGAACACACATCTCTACCACGGGGAATTGTTTTACCAACTCCACACTGAATTAAAAGACAAACTCCTGTATTAAATATTTTACGAAAGGATAAGGAGTAAATGAACATGAGAACATAACACATATGTTAACACTGACCGATGGCTTTTGCTAGTGCCGATATCAAGTCCGGCTGTCCCGAGTTCCTATCGTTGTTTGCCTTTGACTTTCATCTTTTTTCTGTTTTTCTTGTGTAGTTCCCTAGCAGATTGTAGCATGTAATTGTAATTTTCAGTCATTGTAGTTTTTTCTTATTATCCATTTTATTACAAATGTTGAAATGATATAAATGACTTGATTAAATGTTTTTCTCTCTTCAATGAAGTATTCTTGAAACTGTTTGTCGAAAAAGAGAAAAAAATCTTAACAAAATTACGTTAAACTTGTATTTTATTTTAGTAAAACCGTCATTAAAATGCATTTTATTTTCTATAAGAGTCTTAAATAGATTAATGATGTAAAATTTTTGAAATTTTCGTACCCTAGACTATAGCAAAAGCGCTATTGTACTATTTCTTCATCATAACGTTTCCAAAACTAATTCAAAATTATCATTATAGCTCCCAATATCCTTATCTTTTTTGATCGAACTTCTAAGATTCATAGTCGTGTCTAAGGATTGCGACTGTTGCACAGAAACGGAAAATGATCTGTGCTGATATCTCACAGTAAGTCCGAGACTGAAGCTAGCACTGGTTCAAGCGGAGTTGAAATGCCAAGCAACGCTACATCTATGCTGTTATATATACGGATGTGGGATTGTCAACAAACATAAAATTAACTGGCAAAGTGTTTTTACACCAACTGTCATCCGTTCCCCGAAAAAAAGACAATGCATTGTACTAAAATGTATTGAACTAGTTTTAAGCCATGAATTCTAATATAGGAGTTAGATTGTGTCAGTTTTTTGTAGAAGTTAAAAATTGTATGTTCTTATTGTTTTTCCGATGATTTTTGTCCCGACTATTTTGAAAAACTTTTTCATGTGATCAAATAAAACTTGAAAATTAATCAGACAATCAGATGAAGTTTGCAGGAAAGTTGATAAACAATTCAAATTAGCGACGGCCGCCAACGCTTAAATGCGTCAAAAGTCAGCATTGTTCTTTACGCAAAAATTGATTACTAAGTAGCTAAATAATCAAACTAGTTGCGAGTGTTGGCATCAGCTATTGCTCAAAACTGCAAAGTTAATTTGGTTCTTAATTTTATTTATTCATTCATTTATCGGTCATCTTAATAGTGACGAGCAAATCTATCATCATGCTATAGCTGAATATATTTACCGTAAATAAATGAATAAGACGGGAGATACTGATTTAGTATGGAAATGTTATAATGAGAACGGGATATTTATGACATTACAAGTGTCGAAAGCACGTAAAAGTATACGTGAGTTTGAAGATTCAATTTTCGTTCCAATCTGTAATTAATAAAAGCATCGGGACATTAATTATTGTCATAATATGGCTACTAAATGGGCCAAAATTTATTTCATAATATAAGAAATCGGCCATTTTTGAGTGCACGTGGAACGGATGCCTCTTCTTTTCACCAGATTTCATGTCAAAATTATATAGACCCTCCTCTGACAATACATCTTGATCTTATCTTATAAACATGCAAGTATGAGAAAGAAATGTAGTTCTCTACATGGACATGGTATAAAAAAAATCTTGTTGAATCTCAAAGAATATGGTATGGATAATAGTTTTGTTTTTTCCAAATGGCAAACAGACATACACTGCAGCAGGTACAAAACATACAGAAAAAAGCAGGCCAATTACTATGAAAATTAATTTGAATATTTCAATGGACAGAGGTGTCTTTATCTTTAATTATGATAGTTTCTGAATACTTTCATGTCTCCCTTTTCCATGTTCTGTATACTTATGTGTTTGTTCATATGGAAAACTCATGGAAGGCGACCGTTTCACAAAAAGTCGTAAGATTTACGTTTTCGACAAGCTTAAGATTTTTTGTGAAACGGCCGCCAGCTGTAATATAAATAACTAAATACCGAAGTTGCTGTGAATTTATTTTCTGCATACGCGCATTTCGACAACTTATGTCTCTTCAGTGCAGATAAAATCTAAACCTTCAGTATATGTATTTATATCTGTTCATCCCTATTTCTTCTTTAGTTGAAAAGAGGTATTTGGCACGAATTTGTATTCGGCAATTTTCATATACCAAGGTTGAATAATTATAAGTGTTGTTCAATTTTCTTACCTTACCTTTTAGTTGTAGAGATTTTATTCAATAAACGGTTATGGAGCACAGGAGACAAAGACTCGACAAATACATGGTAGAACCAATCAAAGGAACATCACTTTTCATTGAATGTACATTTACTCCATATCTTTTTATTTATTCAATTAGATGATTGATATAGAACGACTCAATCAAAAATCGTTGAGAAGCATTATTGTCATGAATCTACATACATTGTAATTTGAAACATTAATTACCTCTAATGCTGCTGATGAGAGGTAACGTTTTGAAAAACATGTATAGGATTACAAAATTTAACGATTATCATGCAACTTGTGTATTTTTGTATTTTAAATCCACCGGATCGATGCCACTGCTGGTGGGCTAGAGGTCCCGAGAGCATGCAGCAGCCCAGTAGTAAGACTAGTCTTGAAAGAAGATTTAACCTTGCGTTTAAAATAAATTTAATCTTTTATCAAAATTCACACCCCTTAAAATTTGGTGTATTACATTTGGCGGATGTCCTTGCTACTTGATTACGCCTCCTATTTTGATGTATTTGGTATTGAGTACTTCTTTCAGGCTTTCCTTATTATTTTGTGTTAAAATGCTGCTTATGACAGGTTACTCATTGAAACACGTGTACAGTATCACAAAACCTTTAATTCGGAAATTTTGGTACCTTTGTATTTTCAACAATGGTCCAGGGAGTTCTTCGAGGATCATGGTATTTCATATAAATAAAACATTTTACTTCATTCTGCTTGGTTAAAATAAAAAAAAAAATAATAGTAAATTTCGTTATGCTGCACACGTGTTTCAATGAGTAACCTCTCATCAGCAGTATTTGAATCAAATAACATGGAAAGCCATAATCTAAAAGTAGTAAAAAAAAGAAGCATTATTACCAAAGATATCGAAACCAGTACCAAGGACATCTACCGAGTGCCAATCAAGGAATGAAGCCTCAATATTTTACAAGTGGTTAGAATTTTGATAAAAACAGGAAAATTCTATACAACGCAAAGTAAAATTTTCATGTCAGACTTCATGTCAGACAAGTCTGACAAAAAATTAGTCATGTTGTATTCTAATTCCGATGTGTTTATTACTTCAGTCAAAATATTGGAATCGGATAATATGTGGTATCATTTCTCTGAACCATAATAGGCCTCGGACAGCCTATGTTTTATGATATTGCCTTCTTTATCTGTTTCCATCATATAAATATTTTCCTTAATAATGAACAACTAGTAACATTGTATTATATTTTTAATAATGTTCCCATTATTTGTCAAAAATGTTAAGCCTTATTTGTATTATGTTATTTATTACAACTAGGCCGATTCATCTGTTGGTGGAATGTTAGTCCCCGAAGGTATTCACCAACCCAGTAGCCAGTACTTCGGTATTGGCCCGAAAACTGATTATATCTGGAAACTTGCAATATCTAAATTAAACAAAATTTTGTTCAAAACTAAGGAGTATCCCCTTCGTGTATAGCTCTGTCCTTAGCTGATTTTTGCTTTTCTATTATGATCTCATTGGTAATTTGTTCTCTATCAAATATTTTGGTATATGGATTTCCAATAGTTTGATATTATCTGCACCGAAGTAACATTAGTTGTCGAAATGCGTATATGCAGAATCAAAAATAACAGCAACTTTGGTATTATGTTATTTGGTACTGAATTATAACCACAGAATAAGAGTTCACACCTACAACTGCCGAAAACTACAATCACGTGTCATTATTCACAAGCAAACCTCACTAGAAAAACACAAGTGAAAAACGAGAGACAAACGTAAATAACGAAAGGAAATTTTTAAGACAAAAATTTATTTGTATGAGTGTATGTAAAAGAAATGCACCAAGCAATTTTAATAATTAAAGCTCCGATGGAGCTGAAACTCGAAAGCCCTGAAAATCTTCACGTGACAAAACTTCGTAGTCATCCAAAGAACTGCTGCATAGAAAATAACGAATTGATATGCTTTATTGGCCTTAGAGAACTGATTTGATCAAGGGGGATAGAATGTACAATGTCACCATATGGTGACCCCTAGATGTTTTGTTTTTTTGTCGTTTTAACCTGGATATGGGATGTTGTCTCCTTGACATTTACCCCATTTCCTTTCTTTTTCAAATATATCAAAAGTGAATAAAAAATCACAGGTATCCATAATCGCGTGAATATAATCGAAATGGGGGTGTCCAGTTCAACTCATGTGCTAAATAGCCAATCGATGTAAACAAATACCTTCGCCGATTTGAGAACTGATTATATAAACACGAACAGAAGGTACAATTTATATATTCCGTAATGCATGAAAATAATTCGTATGCATCTCGATTCCATTGCTATAAATATGACACATGACACAGGCAAACATCTTATTTATTCTTTGACGAAGTTCTACGCGACAGTATTACTGGATTTATTCCAAAAGACAAGGACGTAAATACTGTGAATATTTATGTACTACCGTCAATATTCGACTTACAAAAAAGGATTTTGAAAGAAATTTACGCACTATATTTTGATCGGAAGCATGTAGCTCTTCAAATTCGTTAATATGCATGAAGCCTCACGTGACTTTCTCGGATAGTTTTAACAACTCTCAACCTACGGCTTTCGAGTTAAAAAGCACGGATATGTTTATTTCCGTATATGACTAAACATAAATCATTTTAGATCAACGATATTCGATGTTTAAGAACACTTATCTTACATAAAAATTGTATAACAAATCAAAAATAAGTTTTTTCTCCATTTTTTCTACACTAAGATACATGATTATTGCAAATCAAAATCTGACTTTATATCTGATATTTTTAAACTCAGTGTGATATATAAAATTTCATTTTGTATAATAAAAACGTGGAGACAATACCTTTACTGTACTTTCATAATTGCAGTAATGGACGTAATAAGTAGATTTTTTATCACGAATTTATATTTGTATTGTACCCCCCAAAATTGCCGTAAATAACCAAAAACAAAAAAAAAACAGTAAGTACAATTGATAAAGTTTCTGCATACAGAGCTTATGTCTCTTCGGTGCAGATGAAAAAAAAATGAAAATCCGTCAGCTGAAAAATGTGTAAAAGCTGAAAGACAGCAAACTGCCAATAGGGTCTAAACAGAAAAGCCAAATCAGCCAAGACCAGAGCTATGACTAAATAACAATAATACCGATTTTTCTGAAAATTTATTTTCTGGATAATATAGCCGATTCGACAACTTATGTTTCTTCATTGCAGATATGATTAAAATATTTGGAAGAATGTGTAAAATCTGACAGAGCACAAATAACCAAAGAAAGCCAAAAAAATGATAAGGGCGGTGCAATGCAAGAGGGAGATGCTCCTTAGTTTTAAGCAAACGTTTGTAAAATTAAGATCCCATTATTGCAAGTTTCAAGATGGAATCGGTTTTCGTATCAGAACCGAAGTACTCACTACATGAATGGTGAATACCCTCGGAGAATAACAGTCCAACAGGAGTGGCATGGACCATATAGTAATAAATAACAAAATTTAAATGTTACTATGAATTTATTTTCTGCATATGGCCATTTTGACAACTTATGTCTCTTCAGGGTAGATCTAATGAAAACCTTTGGAAGACCAGAAACCCAAAATTTGTGAAATCTGATAGAGCATAAATAACTAAAGAGATCTAAATAGACCGCTAAAAACAGCTAAGGATTGGGCTATGTAAGAGTTGTGTTATTTCTTCAGATAGCCATTATGGCGACTGAAGATTCAAATATTTGAAGGACCAAACAAACAAAAATGTTGGGGCTGATAAACTACCTAAATGTAATGAGAAAATTGAACCCCTTTAAGACAAAGATCCGCACGGAGAAATATTCCTGTTTTTTTGTTGTTTTTTTTTTGTTGTTTTTTTTTTTACTTAAGAAATTTTAATTTTTCAAAATGATTGATTTCCTTCTAGAACAGAAAAAATAAATTTTCGGAATATCGGCTTGTTTATTTGATATCAAATTGATATATAACCAGAGGCTCCCAGGAGCCTGTATCGCTCACCTGGCTTTCAGTTGCCACAATCAAGGTAACATTGCAAGTTATACAGTTCATCTTTAGTTTCTCAAACTTTCGTAGCTCAAACACCTCCAATATTTTGAACTGTTTTTAAAGTCTGATCATGTTTATTTCTTTGTTGGGCTGTTTTGACAAAAAAACGTTCTTGCTAAGGACCTTCTTCAAACCAGTTTTGAAGCTGAGACGTCATTTTGTAAATGGCAGTCAACAAACAATTTTCAATATCGGTTTTGAAGTCGCAACATCAAATATCTACTTGGAAATCAAATTTTATTGAAATTGGACAATGTTGAATTTTCCCGCCTTTTTTGGCGGCCTTTTTAAAAATGGCGGTCAACGAACAATTTTTAACATCAGTTTTGAAGTTGCGACATCAAGACCAATTTGGAAACCAAATGTCATAGAAAATGGACAATGTAAAATTTTCCCGTCTTTTTTGGTGGCCATTTTGAAAATGGCGGTCAACGAACAATTTTCAACACCGGTTTTGAAGTCGCAACATCAATATCTATTTGGACACCAAATTTCGTTGAAATCGGACAATGTTGAATTTTCCCGCCTTTTTTGGCGGCCATTTTGAAAATGGTGGTCAACTAACAATTTTCAACACCGGTTTTGAAGTCGGAACATCAATATCTATTTGGAAACAAAATTTCGTTGAAATCAGACAATGTTGAATTTTCCCGCCTTTTTTGGCGGCCATTTTGTAAATGGCAGTCACCGAACAATTTTCAACACCGGTTTTGAAGTCGCAACATCAATATCTATTTGGAAACCAAATTTCATTGAAATCAGACAATGTTGAATTTTCCCGCCTTTTTTGGCAGCCATTTTGAAAATGGCGGTTAAGGAACAATTTTCAACATCAGGTTTGAAGTCGCCACAGCATTGCAAACATTTCATCAATTTACACTTAACCTGTATCTTCTATAGTTTTGGATATAGATGAAAAATACAAAAATTTAAAAAATTCGGTGAAAAAAGGGCAATAGCTCCTACAACGGTTTATGGATTTTCTTCAAAATTTCAGGGTGGGTAGATCTTGATATGCTAAACATTTTTGCAATTTTTACTTGACCTCTATCTGTTACAGTTTTGGAAATAAAAAATAAAAAATGCAAAAATTTTGAAAATTTAACGGAAAAAGGGCTATAACTCCGACATGGGTTTTCAGATTTTCTTCACAATTGCACAGTGGGTAGATCTCATCATGCTGATCATTTTCACTCTAGTCAGATTTTTGATATCTGTAATGGTTTTCTAGTTATTAGCCAAAAACTGCAATTTTACCCCTATGTTCTATTTTTAGCAATGGCGGCCATGTTGTTTGACCAGCAGACTAATCGAACACAATTTTGAGAAGCCATACCTTGGTGATGATTCAAATCAAGTTTGGTTATATTTGGCCCAGCGGTTTCAGAGGAGAAGATTTTTGAAATTGTTGACGGACGGACAGACGGACGACGGACGACGGACGCATAGTGATGGCAAAAGCTCACCCTGGCATAGCCAGGTGAGCTAAAAATGACTAGGAGGTTCGTAATCGGAAAGAACAATTTATATCACCTTGGAATATTTTTTTTTATTCAATGTGCTTTTACAAAATTCAAAACAGAAACTATTTTTCAAGGCATATTTAACTTTGAAATTAAGCGTATCTAATCTTAATATCGTAATTGAAGCAAGATCGAAAATGTTTCAGTATTCATAGAAAATTCAAATTATTCCAATTCTTTATTTTATGATATAACAAGGGAATTTTCCCATCTATTTTCAGTATCCATTTTGTCCAAAAGATTCTATGTTTTTTCTCATTTATTTGCCATGGTTTATCTTCGATTCATTTTGACTTGTAACTGTATGAATATGATTGTGATCAGACGTGCAAATGTGATGTTAGAGAACGGTTTTTGTATCACTAAGTATCCCATTATTGTGTTATATGATCTCCCCAAATGAAATATTGTTTCATTAAACTTGACTTCTTCAAAAATTCATTTTGATTTGCATCTCAGTTTTTACAGGAAACTGTCTTTTAAATGTATTTTATTTTACTATGTCGTCTTTCAGAAAAAAATCAGAAAAATTCCGTTGTTATGTCGTCCAAGATTTGTTGGAGCGACATATTGTCTTTGGGCTGTTTCTTCATTATAACGTCTCATAACTAGTCAGTTTTTTTATTGTCGATCTTCATGATATATACTTTTTTCATTCCATAAAGAAACGATTTGGCACCAGGAAAAGCTTATACCAGCCATAAAATTTTGCCCGACATTTCTAGGATACTGATAATATGAAATCAATTCAAACCTCAATGGAATATGAATTCCGATAAGAAAAATTTAATAACAGAATAAAAAAGATAAAAGGAAACACCTACTATGGCGGAAAAACAGTCACATGCCACAATGTGCCAAGGAACTGCACAAGAAAAAAATCACAAATAAAAAAAAAGACCAACGCAAACAACGATAGGAACCCGGGACAGCCGGACTTGGAACTGGCACTTGGAAAAGCTAGCAGTAAGGTTGAACCGATTTATGGGTGCCCAAACATCCCTTTCCTTGTCTAGTTTCCCTATAGTATAATAAAAATACGAATGAAACCCAAAACAGGTAGACTACCAACTGCATGACCACAATCTTGAAAAGGAAAAGGGACAAAACGTAAATTTGATATATGGGTCGAGGAGTTCTCGCCGCTATACTGTCGTCTAACTCAAGGGTCCTAGTCTGCTGGTAAAAGACTGTCGCACTACGGAAGAAAATTCAAACTCAAAACTCCCAGATGGGTTTGGTAAAGAATATTCATGTATTTCATTAGACATCTGCAGTATCAGTAAGAGGCCAGTATGCGTACAAAAACCAACAGGCCAAGAAAAGGAAAATTAGTAATACTGAAATCAAATAACTAAATACCGAAGTTACTGTGAATTTACTTTCTGCATATGCGCATTTCGACAACTTAAGTCTCTTCAGTGCAGATAAAATCTAAACATTTGGAAGACCACCAACTCAAATATATTTAAAAACTGTAAAGAACAAATAACCAATATGATTTAAATGTAAAACCATAATCAGCTAAGGACAGCCCTTTTATCGTAAACTTAATTTTTAACTTTACCAGAGTCAACAATGATAATTAGATGCAGAAAAGGACAATATTTGGAATCGTTGTTGGGTTTTTTAAGGTTCAATTATTGTGGGTGAATGATGTCGACATAATTTAAAAACTGTGGATTGTCAAAAGTAAATCTAGTCTTGACATTTCCAAAATGGCAAGTGATGCCAACGGAAACGGGAAAATGCAAGAAAATTAATTTTTAAAAACATGCACTCTTATATATTTCAGTTATGGTGAACTTCTTTCTCATATGGATATACTATCATATTTCCAAATTTTGGCATTAACTTTTTTTGTAATTTCAAATGTTATTCTTACAACCTGTTAATAGGCTAGTGACCACATCTCACAATTTTTTAACGACGCCAGTCGATTGATGAGTGCCCTGTGTTTTCTATATGTTGTTATCGTCCACTACCTTAAGACACTTTTGCTTTCGTCGGGCAACGGTTGACATTGTTGACCATGACAAGAAATAAGGCTTCATTATTCGACATTGAGCAAAGCTCATTGATGATTGAAAGCCTCACGGTTACTTCAATATGAAACCAACACTAAAAGCGATGTTCCTTTGCTTGGTGGTTCTGCCATGAATTTTTCTCATGTGAATTTACTCCATATCCTTCGATTGTTGATTGATTCATGAAGTTTACAAAATAGTCGATTAGCGTATGAAAAAAATTTACTTTCATTTCATTGCCGAAATTTCAAAATGAGAACCATTACAATGGAAAAGAAACAAGATTGACAGTAATAAGATTTGAAAGAAATTTGTCCGAAATGTTGCCTTGCATGAATGGAATTGGCATAAACCCCTGAATTCCGCTATTGAAGCTCATTTGTTAGACTTTTTGTGTCAGCATCCCGATACAGTTATAAGGTTCCAATGATGTTTTTCGAGTTGTTTTGTAACTTGCCAAGTAATTAGACAACCATAACTACGTTTACAGGAAAGTAGATAAAAAATTTAAACTGTTCGCAGCGGCCATTTTCAAGAACGCAACAAAAGACGTCATAGTTTCAAAATTTTGCGCTACAAAAAACTTGGTACATATAGATCAAACATTTAATTTGTTGCCATCGTCGACATCAGCTTTTGCTCATTAACCTAGTTCTTTGTTTTGTTATTTATGTACTTATCTTTGTCGTCAAAGTAAACATAATGCATTATTTACCGTAAATAAATCCATAAGTCAGGACACACTGACTGGTAAGGAACCTTTATAATGTCTTCGCTTGTATTTAAACAGGATACTGTATATTACAATTAAATTAAGTGCACTCGAAGACTGGACCTTCATACACAAGCTGTTAATAATAGCAACATCATGACATTTATTACTTTTGTAGTATGGAAACTTAATGAACATGTTCCCGGATTATAAGCAACAAGAAGTATCTTAAAACAGATGTCTGACGCAGTGAAATATAATTGAGTTGGAAAGTATTTGAATTGAAGAGTAATTGTGCAGGTTTAGTCAAGATCTCAACAATTTCCTGAACATCAGACAATTTACGGTGCTTGGCTTAAGGTATGAATAAATCAATTTCTTTACTGAAATATTTTGCCCTGTTATAAAGCTGAGATAGAAATGTTTTGAAGCTGGTCATGTTGGGGCAAAGTGTCATTACAATATTCAGTCAAATACTTTTGAGTAAATCAGTGTTCATTTATTACAAAAGACCATTTGAATGATAATATTCTTGTATTTACTTCATTGAATAAACACAGCCCTCATAATCTTCATTTTTGGGTACGAGTATTGAAGTCTGTATGTGTGATGTTTTATTAAAAGCATATTTCTCGTGATTTAATACAGATTATTATGTGTCCCACTTCTTAATAAACCGTCTTTGTTTGATTTTTTTCTTGCCTACCATAGTGCTTTCAGTTTTTATGTTGGCCTAAGCGTAGAGATTCTGCAATTTTAAGTTTAAGGTAAGTGACAACCCATTCGAACCGTCAGTCTAAAACGAACAATTTAAATTAATTTATTTTTAGTTTTGATGGCAGTTTGAAATTAAGAACACTACATGCATACAAAATGAAACTGGAGCAAATTGTGTGTCTTGAATATAAGAAGCACGCGCTTTTTGTGTTACTTTATTACTACGCTGGTGCTGGAGTTCCGTTTCTAAAATATTAACAGCACGAGACGGAAGCTATAATTAGGATTAGAGCATGAATGAAATAAACGGTCCAGGCCAGAGGGAAGTTAGTGAGGAAGAATATCTCGACAGAATATTGACATAGTATAAAGAAAACAAGTCAAGGTTCGAAATACTACGGAGATACCAGACTGAACTACTTAACTACAGTCACCCCGGTAAACGTGAGATCGTCAACTCGGACGCGATCAGCAACGCGGATTGTTGTTTTCATTGCAGTAGGAATATCAGGTGAGAATAGACGGCATATTTGTCATTTTTTCAGACCATCTTTCTAGATTTTTTTGTCTAGAAAGCAGTGCGTATTTCTTGTCGATGTTTTTCTGTCCCGAAGATACACTTAAAATGGATATTTGATTGTTTCAAGTCCATTTTGTTCTAGCATTGTGACCACAGTTTAACATTCGAAGCTAAATTTAAGCAAAAACTTTGTATTTCCTATATTAAAAGAGTGTTTAAATTACACAACATTATTTTTCATTGTTTTCATTCAAGATTTAGTTCAATAATAGAGTGTATATCTATCCAATAACTTTGAAATATCATTTTCTTTAGCACATGTCGCAATAATTTATGCGATCGGCAACGATGTAATGAGCGATCGTACAACTTACAATGAATGATAAGCAAGCGATCGTGCAACTTTTAAATCAAAATCCATGAAGACAAAATTTAAGGAAGTACTTAGGTAATTTATCATGTTAACTGTCCGATTCTGCTGAAGTTTTTGGCAAGTTATTTTGTCATGGAAATAGAAAATAATTGGTAATAAACGATTACAAAGTTCGCATCGTTGTGACACATTGTAACAGCTCAACGCAATTTTGCCTGGATGTTGACCCCACATGAAAAGCTACATTAGTAATTTGTTTTGCGAGTAT
>MJUU01006183.1:0-21229 GCA_002080025.1 Modiolus philippinarum | reverse complement strand
AAAAAAAAAATAGTGGGAACAAGAATTTTCATGGAAATTTGTTCAAACTGGAGAAACTCTACTGCTAAATTACCTTTACTTGGACTTTTAAATGCTGCTTAGTCTCATGACTCAAATGAATTCAAATGTTTCTTTATATTTACTTAATAAGTTTTCCGATCGCCTTTTGTGCGTTATACGATCGCTTTGTTGGCAATTTTTTGCGTTGTCGATCGCATCTACGTTTTCATTTTTCATATAAAAACTCATTTTAAATGCCGATATATGTACGTAGCAGCAAGAATGTAGAGTTTATACTGTGATTGTGTGTTTGAAATAACTAAAAATTCATAAATACCCTTTAAATGGACCCATTACAAAACTGGTATTATCCATGTTTACATCCGCGTTGCTGATCGCGTCCGAGTTGACGATCTCACGTTTACCGGGGTGACAGTTGGCACACTAATCTGCAATGCTTTACCTTACTTTAAAGGTGACAAGTTTTGAAAGTCAATAGAGAAATGTTTGGTGCAAAATCCTCACTAACATAAAGAATCATAAACATCTTTGAGTTTATGGTCTTCCAAACGTTTAGATTTTATCTGCACTGATGAGACATAAGTTGTCGAAATGCGCATATGCAGAAAGTAAATTCACAGTAACTTCGGTATTTAGTTATATAAACATATCATTTATAAAAAGTTCAACCACTTGTTTTTCCCCGTGCATTACAAAAAAAAATACCAAATGAACAAATAAAATATCCCCATTGAACAAAAAATAAGATTAAGCAAATGCAAAAAGTGGACACTTATGATATCACAACTAATTTCTAAACAAAAGCTTGATATCATGAAAACTACAGAAGTTAGTTAGACAAATGGTGTACCCTGTTAGCAGATACCTGACAAAAAATGTAAATTCAACATATGACGTAAATTATCAGAGTCAAAATCATGATACATTAATCTGATGTATGTACAACTAAAGTGCCATATAAAAAACTTCCTGCCGTGAAAACTTCAGAAGATTTGGGGTACCCTGATGGCAAATAATCGACATAAAAAGTACTAAGTTCTACAATTATGACGAAAAGTCAAAGTATCATGCACATCTCTGATATTATACAATTATAGCCATTGTAAAGGTCAATATGATTCTATACCTACCTGAGGGATGCATATCGACCGATAGCGAAGCTGGATTTGTTGATAGATATAACATCATATTGACCCAGTACAAAGGCTACAAATGTTATATTATCAATTGAATTGATAAACATTGATTGAAACACTTTTCCCATTACTGTAGTAATGAATATATAATTATTCCTTTTTACTATCCTAATTTTTATAATGTTTTTTTCATAATATTTCCTTTATTTCAAAAATTGTGATTCATATACATTTTTTTGGCCTGATTATCTGAAGTGGAAAAAAACAAAAAGATGAAACAAACAATCAATTTCTAATTTTAGTATATTTTGCTTAACGTGGTTTTTTTTCAGCAAACATGTACAAGAGTTGTCCGTAAAGTTCGTGTACAATCTAAAAGAAAATTGTCACGAGAATGTACATGAAACTAATATTTTCATTCAGTGTGTTTTACTGCATTAGTGTGCAAAATATCATCGCAATCAAAGCAAACTTTTTTTTCGAAACAAAATATGCTAATGTTAAACATCCGGAGCACAAACATGTAAAATGTTGACGTTGTCTGACGTCCTAATCTTAAATGTTAACATTTTATGAAAAACTCGCAATTCAACAAAATCGGATTTTTTTCATCTCTCAAGAAATTCTATGGCCGTCACCACGACATCACTGAAAGATATGACGTGTCAGTATCCCAAATGAAAGTGGACATTTTCATCTAGATTCACGTCTTCCCGGATTTGACTACCGACTTTGACATTTTCCCGGATTGAATCACTCACAGTGTGACGGGTGCTGTTAACAGAGCAGGACATGCTTACCCTTCCGCAGCACCTGATGTCAATCTCAGTTTTACTGGAGTTCACACTGTGAGTGCCTTTGTTTTGAATGTTGTAATTTCTGTTTCTGTGCTTTGTACCTGTCTAACGTCATTGTTTTTTGTGTCTAACGTCATTGTTTTCTGTGTCCTCGTTTTGGCCGTGTCTTTGGACTTCGATTTTTGTACATTTCACTCCTTTGTTCTCTCGGTATTCTACTGCTGTTGTTTCATGTCTTTACAATATTGAGGGCATTTGCTGTAATTTCTTGTGCGGAAAGGTTTTGAACCACTTGCAAACTGCAATTGACTGATAGTCGGAAATCATGGCCAGTAACACAGTTATAATATTTATGAAAAGATGGCTAGTTTTACACATTTTATCCATCCTTTATCTTCTATCTAAAAATTTCTGTGACACTTGAATGTTAATGCAAAACACGCTTTACCATGCCTTTTTTCTAAATGTTTCGGGAATATGTTTGTATTTGATGGTGTTTCCAAATGCTTGATCAGAACTAGACTCACGTCTCTGCTTCGCGTTATCAAAAAAAGTTAGGTTACGTTTCTTGAATTTCTGATATTGCCTTGAGACATTTAAAGCTCTGTTAATTTGTCATCTCAAATCTTTACAAGCTGAAATTTGGCAACTTTGATGTTGAATATAATATAAACATTTAATGTCATTTTAATTTCACTATTCACTGAAATTTGTAAAATACCTACAAAATCATAAATTTTAGACGCTACTTTTGACATGTAATATTCGTGTTGCTTTGGGTTACTATTCCGGGCGTTATTTTGAAGACAGATTTGCAATTTGGCATGCAAAATTTGATCAACTTTTATATATCCAAATTCATATGAACTTTTGGATTACAAATATGCAAAATATAAATATATGAAACGATGTTTTCATTTTTATTTATCCTTGTCCATAAACTTTAGGTACAACCCTCGTAAATATCAAATTAAAGGAAATCTACATTTTAATTTACTATGCCGTAATCAATTTCGCCCATTAAATTCAACATTTGTACTGGTTACAAATACAACAATGGAAACTTGGAATTATCTTTTGGTAACAGGGAGAAGAAATTACATTTGAGTTATGTTTAGTTACTTGCAATATCAGCCATGCAATCAGGTTTTTTTTTATATGCCGTTTCTGCTCAACCTCACATAATATAGTGATTATGTTATGACAAATGGAATAACTTGACAAATATCTAATAAATAATACATGTAACATACAAATATAGCCTTTGTGTAGGTCAATATCATGTTATATCGATCAAAGAGATGCATATTGACCGACAGCAAAGCTGAAGGTCGATATGCATTTCTTGGTCGATATAACATGATATTGGCCCAGTACAAAAGCTACGATTGTTATATTATTAATTGAATTGATGCAAATTAATTGAGACACTTTTGCCATTACTTGAGTATGAACATATATTCCATTTTACGATCTTGATTTTAAAATTTTGTATAAGTATTTTAATATGTTCTTGAATTCATTTCCCACATTTCAAAAATTGTGATTGATACACATTTATTGTCTGAAGTGGATACAAGCAAGAAGATGAGGCAAACGAATATCTTGTTAAGTATATTTCTAACTAACATTTGGCATTGATCAGTCAAAAGTTAAATGAAAGAAAATTTACATTTCACTACAACAATGGAAACTTTAAGGGGGTAGACCTGGGTAAGCCTAAAATTTTCCTCATATTATTTGGTCCTTTCAGGACTTACTTGTGTTGTATAAACTTAGCTCTAATTAAATTTGTATTTAATATAAAATTATTTCAAATGCAGAATGCTGTAGAATAAACATGTGTGAAAGTAAACATTAATAATGATAGTAAATTTTAATAGTTTTAACGGCAATACAAGGCTGTTCTGGACAGTATATGCTGAAAATTTTACTCTATTTTGATCAGTATTAAACACGTCTTATAAAAAACTGAGTCGTTTAATTTTCACCAAAACTTGAGAACAGAAAGACAACTAGTAAATTTAAGATATATAAAAATTAAAAATTAGAAAAATCTACCGTTCCATTCTTTCTAAATTTACAATTAAGTGTGTAGAAATCAATAAAATTGCTGAATTACCTTCCTTGCTAGGAATCTGACTTTTAAATATTTTCATTATTTTAAGATATCATTGCAAAAAAGTAGAGTTAATTTTCGTGTTATAAATAACTGGATGTAGGGTATTGGTTTTCACGACAAATTTAATATTTATTTGCTGTGTGAAATAAAATAACAATTTCAAAAATTTTATCATACCTATGGCAATGATTCTATTTATTTATTTAAGTATTAAAAAAGTGCAAAAACAGAGTTATTTCCCCATACCCAAGGTCTACCCTCTTAAATGATGTTTTTAGGTGACAGAAATATGAAATACATTTTGGGCTATTTTTAGTATCGCACACAATCACCCATGCAATCAGTCGTTTTTGATATGCCGTTTTTGTACATTCTCACATAATAAAGGGGGTCATATGATTATGTTCTGGCCAATTAATAAATATACAATGCTAGTACAATGTATATAATTGTAACCGTAAGAGATTCACTCAATCCTCTTACAAATAACAAAATATCCACAGTTATTGTAAATATTAGGTACCCTGTTGGCAAATATTTGACGTAAAAATGACTTTGTTCAAAAACTGGCAATTTGAACATATATCATCAAAAAATTAAAATCAAGGTACATTGTACATTTCTGATCTGCAAAACATAACTTTTCTAACTTAAAAACTGTATGATTTTATTCCGAACAAACGGGGTACCCTGTTGGTAGATATTTGACGAAAAATCACTATGTTCAACAACTGTCTTTCTTCTTTTTTGGGGAGGGGGCACACTCAAATTACCAGCGAAAAAATAAACTTTCTTTCAAAAAGCTTTCAAAAATTTGCTTACGACAAATGAGGTACTTTGTAGGCTGTTATTTGACTAAAAAATACTAGGTTCAACAATCAACAACTCGTACTTTTGCCATAAATCATAAAAATCAAGATCAAAGAATCATAACCATCCCACATATATAACTGATCTGCAAAATAATAAGTCCTGTCATGAAAACTATAGAAGAATTGCCCCGGACATATTGGGTATCCTGTTGGTAGATAGTTGACATAAAAACGACGAAGTTCAACAACTTGGGGTTTGCATAAATTATCAAAATCAAAGTATCATGCACATCTCAGATGATCTGGTGAAAAACTTCGTATCTTAAAAATTAAAGGAGATTTGCTTCGGACAAATGATGTACCCATTTGGCATCAACCAAGAGATAAAAAATGGCCTGCTAACATTAAATTATTTACATGGACGAGATTCAGTTGCATATGTCAGCAGTGTTGGTCCTTTTGATTGAGATAGTATCATTGCAAACATACTAAAATCAGAAACAAATGCAACTTTATACTTGAAACCACTACATTTAGTTTGCAATTAGCTGATGCACAAATTTGAATGAAATGCATGCCTGGTGGTGCACCTGTACGTCTGAAACAAGTGACTGTATGACATGTAACCAACCATGATATTAAAAAGACCTCTTTCAACCCATGTTTTCTTTCCGTTCTGATGAAATACACTATGAAAAAAATCAAGACATAAATACACTAGTCTACTTCTTCTGACGTAATAAAAGGACAAGTGCAAGGCAGAAATACACTAGGGTACTCATGTACCCGGATATTGTGCACACCGGAAAGAAAAGAACGCTTAAATTATATCTAATCGCAAGGAAATGATTAACAAAAAGGTCACTGTAATGAGGGACACATTGCAGTTTTAAGGACCGATTGCAATTGGTCTCCCAAAATAGTATTTTGAAAGAAGCGAAGCCGAGGTTCCCACGGGTTTATGGGAGTGAACACCCGGTCTTTAAACTGACATTTTGCCTGGATGGCCGAGGACTATTTGTTATGTTTCAAATTTAGAAAGGTATATACAAATTTCATTATTTTCATTATTATTTCGGTCCAGGAATCTCTAGTAAAAGAAACATGAAGCAGGATATATAATGCTTTTGCATTTGCATTTCAAAATAAAGATAAAAAACTGGCCCAGTCCTTTAATTTCAGCTTCCGTTATGTAGATGATATTTTATCACTAAACAATCCTCGCTTTGGTGACTTTCTTCATCTGATCTATCCAAAAGAGCTTGAAATTAAGGATACTACAGATACGTCCACATCAGCCTCATTCCTTGAACTTTACCTTGAAATTGACAACAGAAGTACACTTCAAACTAGGCTATATGACAAATGCGATGACTTCAGTTTTCCAATATTCAACTTCCCTTTTCTTTGTAGCAACATTCCAAAAGCATCGGCATATTGAGTTTACATCTCCCCAATTCATTCGCTACTCAAGGGCTTGTGGTCGATACAGTGACTACCTTAATAGAGCTCGGTGGCTTCTTAAGCAAGGGTATGTTGCCCATAACTTGAGGTCATCACTACAGAAGTCTTGTGGACCGCTCTGGGATATCTGTTTCACAGATGCCACTAAAGTTTGTTTTCCTCTACCGGATTTGACTTTACTACCGGAGTTGACATGTTCAACACGGCGGGTGTCTTATAAGAAGCAGGGGATGCTTACTCTTCCGGTGCACCTGATCTCACCCATGGTTTTTCATTGGGTCCGTGTTGTTCATATTTGTATATGTGCGTGTCTTCATTTTCTTTTCTGTGTCATTCTCATGTTATGTCATTGTTTCTTTGTTTTTGCCATTGTCCTTGGATTGTTAGTTCGGTTCTCACTTACTTTGCATGATGATTGATTCAAAAATGCAAAAAATAATAATTATAATGCTTTATTTTTCTTAATTGCAGTCAATAAGCTGTAAACCTTATTTTCCCAATGATAGTCTATGATCTGAACATGCCCATAACATACATGACATCACATTATATAGTTATTTACTGGCTATGAGAGCAATGCCAAATTAATTGTTCCCTGAGACACAACTATATCCAGCGGAAGGAAAACATGAAGGTATCGAGTGGAACCATAAACTTGACCAATCCGTAGTTTCAAAGTCTATTTACGGGCGAAAGACTATTGATGTTCTTCAAATGTTTCGATTTGATCCGCACTAAAGAGACATAAGTTGTTAAAATAGTCATATGCAGAAACTTCGGTATTATTTAATCTATTGACACTTGCCAAATGCCTCTGCTGGTGGACTGCAAGTCCCCGGGAATATTCACCAACCCAGTAGTCAGTACTTTGATGCGAAGTCAAAACCGATCTGATCTGGAAACTTGAAATACCAAAATTTAAAAAAACAAAATTGCTGAAAATTAAGAACCATCTCCCTCCTGCATAGCTCTATTCTTAGATGTTTTTGGCTCTCTAGTTAAATTTTTGTGGTTATTTGTGCTCTATCAGCTTTTTTTAAGTAAGTGAGAACCGAAACGTCAGTTTAATTTACAGTAACTTCGGTATTTTGTTATCTAAAACGAATAATCCAAGGACAATGGCAACATCGGAAAAACAACGAAACAAAGACATAACATGAGAACAGCACAGAACAAAAATGAAGACACACTCACATACAAAGATAGAATTGTTTTATAGTCTTCAAAATATTTCGATTTGATCTGCAATGAAGAGACATAATTTGTCGAAATGGCCATATGATGGAGAAACAAAACAGTAACTTGGGCAATTTGGTATTTGATCATTGGAGTCATATTGACTTTTTAATTGAAAAATAATTGTTTGATTTCAATATTATGGAAATAATTGTAAAGAATATGTAAGTAGTAAAATCATTTCTTATCAACGGAATAACAAAGTTTATACAAGTACTTATTCGATGAATTACAAATTTAAATAATTTTACGGAGAAACCATTATCAAAAGTTGGTAATTAAAAAGATACAGTTAAAAAAGTTTCAATATTCTAGTAAATTCAAAGTTACAATGTTTTTTCTTTAAATGAACGTTCAGTGCAAGGAAATGCAAAGATTACCAAAGATTACACTCATTTTATACATTAGATGCCAATTTCTCAAACAAATGCATAAAAAATCATTAATGATAAACGTAAAAACAAAAATTATATCCCCAAAAACAATAAGTCTCCCCAAACTTCGTTTGGGAGATTTAATAAACAGGAATACAAAGTTAAAAATCCATAAAAATTCACAGTAGAACGAGATTTAATCCTGAAAAAATGCATGGAAATAGTTATACGAACTGAGAATTACAAAGCGAAATTATTTACCGATGCAGTAAAATCCCTTCGAGTGCTATCGAAAACAGTTCCATTGCTGCTTAGGGCATTAAAGCATACCTAATTCTTGTTAAAAATTTTCAATAAAATGGTAATTGCTTGACAAAATAATAGAGGCAGCATTTCATTGTAATTTCATTTTGATGTTGCTGATTTTGGGGCATTTCGAATTATACTGACCGCAATGAATCAAATAGATCAAGTATAAATAAATGTCAACTTACAAAAATCTTCTGAAAATTCAAAATATTTCTTCCTCAACTTTTGCAGTCATTGTCCTAGAAAAAAACACAAAATATATATTATATGCAACTTTCATCATTTCAGAACGTTTCCGAAAAGCTTGTTACGACACTAAAATCTAATTTCCGGCACATCCTCAATTTTATTCTTGTTATCAGATGTTTTCAACGAAGCCTGTCGCATCTTTTCAAATCTATTGGCTTCTCAATAAGCGTAAGTGTCATACTCAATGTTCGTCATGTATTGATAGATTTCCATAAAACCTGGTAAATTAGATCTAACTTATAATGTATTAATGCAAATTTTATCTTGAGCCTTAAGTTGATTACCCTCCTGTAGAATAGAATGAGAGAAGATAGATTTGTCATGTTTAATTAGAGGTAAATATTTATACATATTATTACTGCCCCTTATTCAATCAAAATAATCAACTCCTAATACAGTTTTAGACATGAGTTAATGGCACTTGATCAGTTTAAGCGGAAACCGGAAAACAAAATTAAAACAGAAGACTTCATTCTAGTGAAATGTCATTTATCTATCCTGATGTAATTGAATTTAAAGATGTATTACCCTTTTACGTGGTTTCTTACGTAAACGTTATCAGTTTACTCTGTATTTTTTGATGTTCGTTGATTTTAAAATAACTTTTAATCAAGATTTCAAAATTTAAAAGGCGTACTAAAAGATGGCTGCGAAATTGCGGCAAAATTTAAACAATTCTGATAGAGTAAGTTAGTAATTGGTATGAATAAATCAACGCATGATTGGGTTATCATCGACATAGAAGTGATCATAGTTGGGCTGGCGGATGGGTCATTTTAAAATATGAACGGAGTTCTTTAAACAAAACTTGAAGCTGATGAACTAAAGACCTGAAATCAAATCCCACAGTATGGGACCTCGATCATGCTTGATGCTGCATACCAAACACCAAAAAGACTGTGATAAATGGCTCAGAAAATTGTGTACCAGTATTCCCTACGATTGATATACAGGAAGTAAACAGGAAACAAACCTGAGTATCGTGGCACCTCATGCTGATGTTGCATACCAAATATCAAAAAGATGTGATGAGTAAATGTTGTTGCCAGGAAATCTGTTGATAAAATACCCGGTATTTTCCCCGGTATTTTCACCTCATGCTGCATAACAAAAAGATTGATAAGTAGTTACCGAAAAAACTACCTAATCATGATTTTGACATTTTTATCGAGTTGTTTAATCTTTTGACTGTCTACAGACTTTAATTCCCTGAAAATTGTTGAAACGTAGCAAAGAAATGGGCATTCACCTTAGGGTACCCGTTTTCTCCCATACAAGAATTTCCATTTCCACTTTTGTTTTGGTCATTTTCAAAATTTAGAAGGGTAAGGTTACAACAACCGGATAACAGTAACACCTACAGTGGCCAAACACTTCTCACATGCCACAATCCACAAGCGAACTCAACCAGAAAAACAATAATGAAGACAAGAGACAAACATATGCAACGATAGGAACTCAGGATAGCCAGACTTGGTACCGGCAATAGCAAAAGCCAGTGGTAGGGTAAAACCGGTCAATGGATACCCAAACCTCCACTTTCTCTACCCCGTTTCCCTATGGTATAATAAACATACGAATATAACCCAATACAGGTAGACTACTAACACCATGACCACTATCTTGGGAAAGAAAAGCATATGCCAAAACGTAATTTAGAAAAATAGATTAAAGGGTGCTCGCCGCTAAACTGCCGGCTAGCTCAAGAAACCCGTCTGCTGGTAAAACACTGTCGCACAACGGAAGAAAAATCTAACTCAAAACTCCCCGAAGGGTTTCGTAAAGGGTCGTCATGTACTTCGGTGCTGACCCGAAACCCGATTTTATTTGACAATTTGCAATATCTTAATTTAAATAAGTTTGTTAATACTTAAGGAGAATCTCCTTCTTGCCTAGCTCTGTCCTTAGCTGATTTTGGCCTTCCTACTTAAATCCTATTGGTAATTTATTCTCTATTAGCTTTTACATATATTTCAGTTCATGGATGTCCATATGTTTTGATTTGATCTGCACTGATGAGACATAAGTTGTCGAAATGCGCATATGCAGAACCTAAATTCACAGTAACCTCGGTATTTTGTTATATATTTCAGTAGAAATGCTGCATAGATTTAACATTTTGACTTAACATTGTCGTTTGAATCAGCAAGACACAGAAATTGAGGTAGAAAAAGCTTCATTGCATTGGTTCCTGTCGGATATTTGATTTGGGTTTGAGGCGGGTAAATTTTTAGGGTAAAAGTGCAAACTTCAGAAATTTTTCTTTTTTCCTAGAAACCATTACTAGATGGGAGCTTGACCTCATAGACTTTTTTCAAGTGTCCAAACTGATAATCTCGAAAACATCAGACACGAGGATCAATGGCTTGTGTATGATTTGGTCACACTGTGTTGTAAATCTTAATACATTTGTAATATAAATCAAAGACATTGACTCTTAACTTTTTTTAGTATATAAAGCAAATAGCAATAAAAAACCGAATTAGCCTATATCTAAAGCATTGGTAGTTAAAAATGGTATAAGTTTCGTAATTCATTGGCCTGGATAGATTTTATGAATAATCAGAATTATTGACATTGACTTGTGTTGTTTATTAGCCATCTATTTTACTGCAAACGTCGGTCAATTTAATTTGACTCACGAAACAACAATAATGCTTGGTTCTACCAAGAATTTGTAGAGACTTTGTCTCATGTACATTTACTCCATATCCTTTCATTGTTTATTACAGGAATGCAATTCAGTTATATGAGAAAGCCACCAAAATATGTAGTTGTGTGTTATATTAATAAAGTGGTCATGACTTGAATTCAGAACAAGCGAGTTATATCAATGGGTGATTTAAGTTAAAGAAAACGAAGGGAAATTGAAAATAGTTGAAGGACAATGTTAGCCGAAAATTACATTTTCCAATTTCTGATACAATACATGCAGAAAATTTATCGGAAATGTCCTCGTAAAAAAATCATTACCCTATTCGTTTTTTATCGAAAGGTCAGTTTCAAAGTAAAGATTGACATTAATTAATACAGGATTTTAGTTAAATTGGACACAAGTAATTCTAATTTATATTAGTTTGCATTCTCCTTGTAAAATACAAGCATACAATTGATAGTAAAGCATGCACAAAATATTATGATTAATATAAATATCAGTATTATTGAAACTCACTCAGATTGTGGCATGTGACTGTAATTTTCAGCCATTGTAGATGTCTTCTGTCATCCCCTTTGTTACATCACAAATAATGAAAATAATCTTTATAGGGAAACACAAAGGAACATTTCGGTAATGTAGAGCTTGTGGTTTTTACAGTGACTTTATGAAAAGAGCAAAAGCTCTATCACAGAAACTGCTCAGTCAGGGATATGTTCATGCTTTGTTACTTTCATCCCTTCAGAAATTCTCTGGCTCTCAAAACGATGTCATAGATAGATATGAATAATAAAATACCGAAGTCACTGCGAATTTATATTCTGCATATGGACATTTCCACAAGTTATGTCTCTTCAGTGCAGATGAAATAAAAAAAAATTGGAAATCCATAAACCAAAATACAATGTATCTGTAAAAGCTGATAGATTACAAGATTTACCCATGTCGGTTTCACAAATGAGATGACATTTTCAGTCAGATTCACGTCTTCCCGGATTTGACACTACTGATTTTGACCTTACTCTGGATTAGTCCACTGAAAGTATGACTTGTGCTGTATACAGAGCAGGATATGCTTACCCTTCCGTAGCACCTGATGTTACAGTCTTCATTCTTCTGGTGTTCTCGTTTTTGCCTTGTATCTGGGCTTGATTTATGAAATCTTGTGCTTTGTTCCTTCGAGAATCTCCTGTCGTTGTTTATAATATTTTTTGTTTGGATTTATATCTGCATTCTAAGTACTACAATGATGTCTTATTTTTGAATGAAAGGTATTTAGTTTCTGGAACCCAATGTAGTACTCTGGGGCTTTAATAACAACAAATTAGTTTTATTTAATTTGAAAATGAGGAGATTGTCATTATATTTCTTGCAGATGTGTATAGGTCATTTTACAAACGAATAGATAAAGGACTTCATGAATTTGCCAAGACTCTCTGCATCTTGGCCAGATTATAGTCTTACGTCTTCTAACTAGCTTATCAATTTCGTTCTGTTCGAAACACTCATTTCAAACTACAGGTCTATATCTCTTCACTTATGGTGTGAATATTCGTGTCAAAATTCTCATTTTAATCTACTCTCAAAATTGAAAATTTTGACTTGTTTATTTTCAAAATAAAACTATTATTCTGACTCTCCGTATGTCGACATCTCCAGATTTTATTTGCAAAGTCTTCTCACAACCAACTCTATGACATGAGTGTCCTGGAGTCGTTTACATTTACAGTTGGTATTGTTTGTCGATTTCTTTGTCGGGCAACGACTGACATTGATTGTAAAGTATTTATTTCGACGATTCCTCGTCCATGATTATAGAATGTGTCGACATCTTGCAAATGAATTCATCTCAAGTCGGTGCTAGGGGTCGTCTTGAACTTACAATGAGGTATGAATGTTTATTAAATGTATCTTTCTGGCTTATGTTGGAAATAAGTTTCCCATGTGAAGTAGAAACATATCCCAAAGTGAAACAAACAAAATAATATATAATGTGAAGTACATCGACAAACGAATACCGAGGCAAAAGAAAAAGGTGGAAACTCTAAAATTAAGCAAGTAAGTAATGAAGAAACAGGAAACACTTACAATGGCTGAACATTACAATCCACCAGGGAACCGCACAAGAAAAACAATAACATGACAGAAGACAAACATAGACAACAATAGGAACTCGGGATACCAGCAACACCAACTTCTAACTAGCGGTAGGGTCAAACCGGTTTATGAGTACCCAAACCTCCCCTTTCTCTATCCAAAAAAAAACGTAAAGCAATGAATTCCGCTCAAACCGGTGCTTATTTGCATTTACTCGATATCCCTTCATTGTTAATATAAGCAAATGCTAGTAAACAAATATGAGCACGAACACCACCAAATAAAGTATAAGGATACAAACGCTTGAAAAACTGGGGTTGTTGTCAGGTACTCCAGAAGTGTAACATTAATGAAGAGAAGATGACAGGAATCGCCTACAATGGCCGAAAACTATTAGGAATAGCTGGACTTAATATCGGCACCAGCAAGCGCTATCAGTAGGGTTAAACCGGTTTACGGGTACCCAAACCTCCCCTTGCTCTATCTCTTTTCCATACAGTAAAATAAATATACAGGTAAACCCCAATACAAGAAGACAACTAACTCCACGACTGTGAACATGAAAAGGAAAGAATAAGACAAAACTCAATATAGAAAAGATCAGCCAAGGATAGCTCGCCGCTAAAATGCCAATTAGTTCAAGGGGCCTAGTCCTATAAATCATACTCAAAACTGCCCGAAAGGTTTGGTAACATATTATCATGGATTTTGGTAGACATCAGCAGTATCAGTAAGAGCCAGTATACCTGTAAAATCTTCAGGTCATTGCACCCCAAAGCCAATTAAACAGAATAATGCAGAATATCCTGTCAATATCCCGTATTACGTGAAGATTTAAGCCACGTCCAATTAATTCTGGATTTTTTTTGTCTTTTTTTTTTGGCATTTTTGACAACATTTCCGTAAAAACGAGGGTTAAAAATGTCCTTATTAATAATAAAGTAATAAGCTGTTTGCAAGTCACACCATATTTAGATATAAAATTGTCATATCTAACAAACAACGGCAGTAGAATACCGAAGAAACAAGAGCAGTGATAATCACAAAAAAAAAATCCAAAGACATGGCAAAAACGGCAAAAGAGAACAACAAAGACAAAACAAGGACGTGAGACAGCCACAAAGTACGGAAATAAAAAGATGAAATTAGGAACTAAGACACTCATAGTGCGAACTCCCATGAAAACCGGGAGTGACATCAGGTCTTAATTCATGAAAATGTTATAATAAGAATACTATGAAAAAGAAAGGAAATTGGGTAAATGTCATCTCCAGTTTAAATCTACCCAAAACAAAGCATCAAGGGTCACTGTACGCGGTGTTCAACACAGTGAGAAACCTCACATCATATAGTAAGGCCTAAATGGCCAAAAATGGTAAAAAAAATACTAAATCAATGGAATTATACCATATCTAATAACCCAATATCTAGAAACAAAAATTTCATGAGAAGACAATGACAAGCCAATGACCAGCATATTCCTGACTCTGGACAGAAGCAAAAATTGTGGTGGGGTTACCCTTGTTTTCTTGGATCCAAACCCTCAAGAGTAGAATAGACACGAGCAAATCGTACCAGATGAGATATATATTCACCACGTAGAATGGAGCAAAAGACCCGTCACCATCTAGAGAAGGGAACCTAGTAATAGTGAAATCCAGAACCTCTCTTTTATCATAAATTTTAGTTTTAATTTTTCCAGATAAACATAATCAAATTGTTTTAGAAAGACAAGAGGTTTTGAAATATCTATGGATTATATTAATAAATCTCAATCAAGATACCAATGGACCTATTACTGGTATGAACTGAATTTCACCATAACTACAAACAACTCAAAACATTTTCATTGAATCTCCCATGTGCTTTCTGTTCTGATCTTTGTCTTCATACATGTATATCACCATTTAAGATCACACAGTTTTAACATATGTGCTTAATGTATGTCAAGTCGATTGAATATCTCAATCCAGGAATAAGTACAGAATGCAATATCACCATACGTATAAACAAACACATCTATACATCAGCTTATCTTTAAGTTTTATGAACGATAGTTCTCAAATCTTTAGAAAGATATCAATGTAAGTTTTAACATATTGAGCTGCATTTTAGAAGTTCACTTTATATCCTTTTGTTAATTGTTCTCTATCAGCTTTAACGTGTTGTTCGGTTAATGGACTTCTAAAAGAATTGGTTTTGATCTGCACTGATGAGACATAAGTTGTCGAAATGCGCATATGCAGAAACTAAATAAACAGTAATTTGGGTATTTTGTTATTCACAGACAATAACCTTATATAGGTCCGTAAATACGACATTCTGAACATTTCAAAAATCCCAGTATAAAAGCGCTTATTACCACGTTTTTATTTCAAACCATTAATTCTTTAAATATGGATTTTTTCTATCTTAAGTTAGATGTTTTACGTTACATATGTATTGTAGAAGACAAAATAAAAACAATGGATCTATAACACCACTTATTCGGAAACCAGTCGAGGACATGTGTGAATTTAGTCCTTATAGGAGATATATAGTTATGTTTTAAATTCAAAGTGTTGGTAGCTGAATCTTGTTTAATTAGAAAGTTTATTTTGCTTTTTTAGCCTAAATATGTGTGATTTTGTCAAGAAATAAAATATCTTATAGGCATGGGTGATGGAGGATTTTTTTCAATAAAATTCAAGCAGGAATTGCCAATCCTTGTGTTGTTCACTGCCGGGAAGAAGTTCTTTATTATATGCAAGTTATGGAGGTAGATTTCTCATGAGAGTTTCTTGAAAGATGCCTTTCACTCCATTTGAACTTTTAGTATTTCTACAAAGTTTGAAACATGCATAATTTAACATGGATGTCCATGGGAGACTGATTTAGTGGTGTCATAGACACTGCAGAAATATATAAATATAGCCTCTTACATTGTTTCCAGTCTATTACGTATATTTCTCACATCGAGATAGTTAAATTTTCACATTTAAAAGTTCGAGATTTACCGAGAACTTTAAAATGTGAAAATTTAACTATCGAGTTTTAGAAGTCATCGTAAATAATCGGAAAACAATGTTAGAGATTGTTTCTCTAATTCCCACTCAACTTATTTGAAGAAAAGCGATCTCCGTAGTCTCCAGTCTAAAATATACGGCCATTTTTTTATTATTATTATTATTTTTTTAATTTTAATTTTTTTTTTATTATTTTTTTTTTTTGCTATCATCGTTGATATATGTATTATTGCGCCATTTATTAATCTTTTATAAAAACGTCATATTATCAATAAACTGAGTTTCAGGTGTTATTTTTATAAACATCCGTTTGTTCTATTTCCAGAAATTGACACGAGATATTTACATGATTGACCAGTCGCCAACTGAGATCAAATTAACACACATGTTGGTTATTATTTCGATAACTAATCGTTCAGGAGGTGTTTAAATTTGCTAGAAATTAAAGAAAAAATAAAATAGAAATGAAACTTATGAAAATGTTTTGATTCCGAGGGTAAAAAAATCCAATTTAAACAACAACAACAATAATAATAATAATAATAAAAATACTTATATCAAGAGGCTCCAAAACGCCTTATCACTCACCTAGTAGTGGGTTGACATTGACGGAAGTTTCAGAGATCTGAATAGGATTTTGCTTAGGGTTCATTGTTAAACTGTGCTTGAGCCGAATGGTATTTTTATAGGGTCAATTATCGAAGTTGATTATAGCTATCTTGGATTTGGTGCAGCCCTGAGGGACAAAATTGATTGAGGGTGACTATTTAACAACTATGGTGACTATCTATTTGCTGGAGATCGTCTTAGGACAATTTTGACTAAGTTTGGTCCTGATTTGAGAAGTAGTTTTAGAGAGGATCTTTGAATGTTTTCCATAGACTTCAATGTCAAATTATGTTTTCTCTGATGGCGATCTTGGATAAGGTATAGTGTATATCGTCAGATATTGTTTCAGAGGGGACCATCTAAGGACCATTGTGCCTTAATTTTGTTGTTATTATGCCACTAGTTTCAGAGATTTTTTATTTAAACAAGAGGCTCTCAAGAGCCTGTATCGCTCACCTGGGTTCTATGCAGCACTATAATTCCAAATTGATGGTCCATCTTTGATGGTGTATGTACATAAAAACCAGAAACTTTTTATAAAATTGAATAAAAATTGTTCAAGCAGTTTCAGAGAAGATTTTTGAATGCAGTTTCCAAACTTTAAGGGCCTATGTAAATCTACGTTCCCTGCTGACAGCTATTTAACATAAAACTTTGAAGAGGGTCACCCAAGGACAATCATATCAAAATTCTACTGAAATTGTTAAAGCAGTTTCAGAGCAGAAGATCTTTTTACGCATTTCCCTGTGTTAAACCAAGTTTTGCCACTGGTGGCCATTCGGAAGACGGATCAGCACCAAAGTAACAAACTTGGTCAAAATCTCACAAGTTTCATTTATGCAATGTTTAAATTGAATCCATTCAGTGGTTTTTTTTTATTATATCTTTGTATGCATTTCCCCTTAGGGTCTAATTCATTGCAGGAGGCTATATTGGATAATGGATCAGCACCGAAGAAACAACACTTAGTCAGCTTCTCATAAGCATCATGTATGCAAAGTTTGGTTTTAATATATTCAGCAGTTCTCTAGAAGATCCTCTGTTAAATTAAGTTCACAGCTGGTGACACTTGGTCAGCACCTGACAGGCATCATTCATGCCATGTTTGATTTAAATCCATTCAGCAGTTCTCTAGAAGATCTTTGTGCGCATTTCCCATAGGGTCCAATGCTGTGGGTCATATACGATGACGGATCGGAACCTAAGTAAAAATACTTAGTCAGCATCTCATAAGCATTATCAATGCCAAGTATGGGTTAAAGCAATTCAGTGGTTCTTAAAAAGAAGTTCTTTGTATGCATTTTACAATTGGGTCCAATGTTAAAATTTAGTTCCCAGCTGGCGGCCATGTTGGTAGACGGATCGGCACCAAAGTAGTAACACTTGGTCAGCATCTCATAAGCATCATTCATAACAAGTTTGGTTCAAATCCATTCATTTGTTCTCAAGAAGAAGTTCTTTGTATGCATTTTCTGATAGGGTCCAATGTTGAAATTAAGATCCCCACTGGCGGCCATGTTGGACGACGGATCGGCACCAAGTAACAACACTTGGTCAGCACCTCATCAGCAACATTCATGCCAAGTTTGGTTCAAATCCATTTGATGGTTCTCAAGAAGAAGTTCTTTGCATGAATTTTCCCATAAGGTCAAATAGTAAACTAAGTTCCCCGATGGTGGCCATCTTGGAAGAGGTCGGAAAACTTGAACGTGTTCAATAAAATATAGTCCTTAACATGCCGAACATTTTTGCAATTTAAACTTGACCTCTATCTTAAAGCGTTTTTGAAATATAGGACACAAAGTAAAAAATCAGGAAAAATTTGACCAATAAAGGGCCACAACTCATATATAGGTACTTGGATTTTCTTCAAAATATCCATGTGGGTAGATCTTAACATGCTGAACATTTTTGCAATGTAAACTTAACCTCTATCTGTTATAGTTTTTTAATAAAAAATAAAAAAGATCAAAATTTTGAAAATTTTACGGAAAAAGGACAATAACTCTTAGACGCGTCATCAGATTTTTTTCAAAATTTCAGCATGGGTAGATCTTCTCATGTTGATCATTTTTACTTCATGTCAGATTTTGATATCTGTAACGGTTTTTGAGTTATTTGCCAAAAACTGTAATTTACCCCATGTTCTATTTTTAGTAACGGCAGCCATGTTGTTTGACCTAAGACATACAAAATTACAATTTTGAAATTAGATACCCTAGTAATGATTCAGTTAAAGTTTGGTTCCATTTGACCCAGTGATTTCAGAGGAGAAGATTTATGAAAGTGAGCTAACGGACGAACGGGCGGACGGACGACGGACGGACGGACGGACGGACGACGGACGCCAAATGATGGCAATAGCTCACCCTGGCATAGCCAGGTGAGCTAAAAAATCTTAATTTGGTTTCAACAATAGAAGCGTTGGTCGAATGCTTTGTTTTATCATGTGCTTGTAAAGAATTTGTCTCAAGTCACACCCAGATGTTCATATCTTCTATAATACTTTTTAAAATGCAGAATATCCTGTCAATATCCCCTATTACGTGAAGAATATTTGGATAACCTAGATAACGCAAATTCTAACAAAACACTATGTTTTTTTTTACTTTATGCTCTTGCTGGTCGTACTTAGTCAAATTGTATTTGAATTTCTTTTGAATTTAAGCACTAAACCTACTACATTTGTAATATGAAATAGGCTAATTATATGTACAGTAAAAATTCGGTTAAAGTATGGAGAACAGTTTACACGAATAATGCATGAACTTAATAATTAGGTCTTCCAAAGGCAACAAAACTGAATCTGATATAATTTTTAAAAAAAATGAAACGTAAGAAAATCATTTGTTAGATATAGAATATTAAGGACATAAGTATGTAGAAAGGTAGAAAAAAATAAAGAAATGGCAATGGCATAGGTACGTCTATGTTATTGGTAGGTTGCAAATGATTTTCAATCATTGGACTTGCACCTTTTTCAGTCATTAATACAGAAATAAAAAGTGATGATTTGGCCATGTCGATTATGTCAAGATGGGCTCATTTATTTGAACTGGTCGTATATAATAGTCTAAATTGTCCTTATATAAATTAGGTAAGAGTAATTAAGAACAATAATTATGCTATATTTGTGAAATACTTGATGGATCATGTTATGATGCATGTACTTACGATTTCTTTAATTAAACAAATTATGCACACCACGTTGTACTGTCATTTTTTATTTACAATTTTGACAAGGGGATACACATAATTTTTAACAAATTACAAATTTTTGTTTTTGTTCTCTTTCCTTGAAACATATTTTTTCTTACAATTATGTTACAGACCAGTTTTGTGTGTTTACTTATATGAGTTATATTAGTTTGTATTTGAAAACTCTGAAACACACCAGTTCTACTGACAGGCCAGTGTCTTAACTCGGGGCAGCCAGTTTATGAAAAGTTCGGAAATAACAATTTGGTATTAATGTTCTATAATATACATTTGCCAATTTCTTTATGTCTCATTTATACATCAGTTTTTGCTGAAAGCAAACACTTACTGCGAAGGTTTTACTCCTTGCAATTAAATCAGGAAGACTGAGCATACAAATAACCAATATTCGCACAGTTTGGAATAAATTGGAGTTCAGATTTGTATAAAGCAATTGAAAAAGTAATTTGAACAAATAAAAAAAGATATATATAGATTTCTGATTTCCCATTATGAGATGCAACTGATTACAAATTTGGCTTGAAAATGAACTCTCTAAGTTTTTACAACTTTCAATGTGAAAAATGAATAATAGTTGATGAATTTTTGTCCAGATTGTCCATAAAAACATGTATCAATGGAATTATGAAAACCAATGAGAAGGTTAAAAAGGTTCTTAAGCCGCAAAAAATTATAATTCATTGGCGGATCCAAAAGGTGGGGGTCCAGGGGTTTAAACCTTTTTTGGACAATCATGTATTTTCTAAAGAACATCCTGATGTTTTACTAAGAAATACCCTCAAAAATTTTCGTGCCTTCCTCCGCTCGGCGAAAACTTCTTTCTCTTCAAATTGCCTGGTTCCGCGCCTGTAATACTTTCTCAGGGGAGTAAAACACCAAACACCCGTAAAATATATATATTGTACCTTTGTGATTTTAGCTACAATACGTTTCTCGCTGTTTTAGAAATCGTGTATACAATAACATAATGCCGAGGTTGCTCTGCACATGCGCATTTCGACGACTTATGTCTCTTAAATGCAGATAAAATCAAAATATTGGAAATCCATATCCCAATGATTATACATCGTTTGTCAAGTCTTGAAACAATTTTTTATGAAGCGATACTACGATATCCGAGTTA
>MJUU01006177.1:96322-106970 GCA_002080025.1 Modiolus philippinarum | reverse complement strand
TCCGAGATATCGCGATAACAAAATTTCGAATGGCGGCCATTTTCAAAATGGCGGGCGAAAATTTTTTTTTGACCAACCATAGATGTAGATCTTAACAAGAGGAGTATTTTTGCAACACAATGTTTTCATAAATTTTTTATCGTTTCCGAGATATCGCGATAACAAAATTTCGAATGGCGGCCATTTTGAAAATGGCGGGCGAAAAAAATTTTTTGACCCCGGATTCGTGATCAGGACCATGAAAGCTACATAGAAACCAAATTTGGTGGAAATCCGATAACTTTGAGAAATTTGCATATTTAGGGGTCAAAAACGCGTAACCGGGGTCGCGACCCAAAAAAATTTTTTTGTGTGATAAATCATCCTGAGGATGAATGCAACATTTTCCCCCATTCAGAATTTTGATATCGGTTACGGACTCTGAGTATATCCGATAACAAGGAAAACTATGTTTGGGGAGATAACTCCGTTACTAAAAATAGCTCAATATGCTTGCGTCGGTTTTGAGGTCCCGGAGCAATGTTGACTTATCATACTAAGTATCGAAAAGATATGTTGTGTAGTTTTTAGGCAAGAGTGCGGCGGAAGAAGAAATAATAATAATAATAATAATCGGAAGAATTACAGTAAGGTCTTTCACTGTGGTGAAAGACCTTAATAATCCGAAGAATTACAATAAGGTCTTTCACTGTGGTGAAAGACCTTAATAATAATAATCAGAAGAATTACTAGAAGGTCTTTCCCCTGAAAGGGAAAGACCTTAATAAGTGCATAGGTTTACAATAATATTACAGGATAAAAGTTCAACCATAATAAAGACGCTCAAAATTTAACGAAACCACCAAAATTCTATTTATCGGGTGACAGATTCTTGGATGTACTGCATACAAGAATACGTCATAGATCTAGTAATTTAAATAATAAATCTTGTGCATGACCCAAGTTGTCTGAGTGGACATGTTCTTGAAGATGCTATTCACTTTTACTTAGAATGCCCACTTTACATAGGACCTCGTGCCGAACTGTTTAGATAATTGACTTTTACAGAGATTGATATAGAAAGTTACTTTTTGGTAGTGAAACTCTTTCTGAAGAACAAAACGTCTGTATAAGAAATCTAATCGTTTCACAAGATGATCACAAACATTTCTTTTTTTTCCTCTTTATTTCTAATTATTATTATTATATGCATTGTAATTTCTTTTAAGATTAAATTTATGCATGTAGTATATATTGCAATATTTAGAATTATTAATGTAAATATTATTCCCTGACGCATGCAATTTTGCGCCTGTCCCAAGTCAGGAATATGTTGATCATTGGCTTGTCCTTGTCTTCTTATAAAATTTTAGTTTCTTGATATTTGGGTTATTGGATGTGGTTTGTTTCCATTGATTTATTCACTGTTTTACCTTTTCGGGGGCCATTTAGGGCTTATTATATGGTGTGAGGTTCCTCACTGTGTTGAAGACCATATGGTGACCCCTAGATATTTTGTTTTTGGTCGTTTTAACCTGGATATGGGATGTTGTCTCCTTGACATTTACCCCATTTCCTTTCTTTTTCATAATTATACTGTATCATTGTTTTATATGGAAAGGATTTGTTTAAGTTGTAATACTTCGTATCCAATCCATTTGTTAAAAGTATTTAACAATAAAATAAGTTTAATCTAACCATAATATTTGTTTCAAAGGAAAAGATATTACATGATTATTTTTTCCACGCGGGAACAATATATTTGTTTCTGACAGAAAAAAATTGCATTCAATATTTATTCCTAAAGAAGTAATTTTATGCAAATGTTTATAATATTGGTCCCATTAGAACTTTTGTCAGGTTGAAAAAAATAGGTTAGAATCTTTCCTTTCAATATAGCTATATTTAATAGTGCTTAGTAATGTTGATTACCAAAACATTTTAATATCATGCCGTTTCATTTTAAATATAGTGTTGACATTAAAATTAACTTAAATAAATCGTGATCAAAATCCTACTTTCAACTGATAGTGAAATCCATTTCATTTCAGATATTCCTTGAATAAATGTCCATCAATACTTGCTGACTGAAGGAAGAGGTTACCTCCAATATCAAATAAGTAATAAAATTACGGGTTAATCACATTTAAATTACAGGCAGAAAACTCGCGCAGCCGAAACGTGTTTTCTCGTGCAATTGAAAGATTATTTTCGTGCAATTGAAAGGCCGATTCGCGCAAATGAAATGCACCGTTTTATACGTATCAGCTACGGTTTACTACGCATCAGTACGTTCTTTCTACGGTTCAATACGTTTTAGTACATACGCACTCTGTATCAGTTTTGGGCAACGTTTGTATTGGTCAGACCAATACAAACGGGACCAATCAAACATGAGTCTACATGTACGTGTTGCTACGTATACAGCGGTTGTAACTACGCATCACAACGCTTTGCTACGTATATAATGGTATCGCTACGTTTCAAAAACGTAGAAAAACCGGAGGCTTGAAACGTGAGAGTGTGTTGGGCTTAATTAGACATAAACACTAGTGTGAAGCTAGCCCAAAATAACAGCCGACAATAACCGGTAGCCCACAATAACAGCCGACAATAATCGCTAGCCCACACTAAGAAAGGATGCGTTCGACAAATTTCTTGGAAATTTATATACAGATCAATACAAATGATAAGAAAATATTATAAAGATTTGAGTTAATATAAGGGTAAATATATGTTCTATTGATTCTTAATTAAACCAGCTGATATGATGCTATCTTGGAGGTCCGCGCTATGACCCATTCTATTTATAACTATGAGTTTTATATTTTAAGTTGTCTACCTTGCATTCGACAGAACAGATTCTTTTTAAAAACTTGAATTATGTGGTGTTATAATGTAAAAAAATGGTTATTATCTAGAAAATCACTAAAATTGTTTTACGAAATTTTCATTTTATTGTCGTCTTCTTTGAAGGTCAACTGTCTCAATACAAAGTTACACACATTTATCAAAGAAGTTAAAATATGCATACTATTCGCTTTTAAAAAATGTTCAATGTAACTAAGGGGACGACTGTTTGATTTGCAGGCAGGAGTGGAGTTGGTGATTTTGTAAATAAATAACTTAATCTTGGTACAAGAGAAAATAAATATTCTAATCCTACTTGACATGAAAATAAATTTAATGTAAAATTTTTATTGAAAATACAAATTAATAATTTTATGTGATATTTGGTGAAAATAAATAATTTGTTCTAGATTTTCATAAAAAAGTCTAGGCTAAATCACCCAAGCCCAAACCTCTGAAAATCAAATGGTTGTCTTAAAAAATTATACAAAATAGTACATCAAATTCGGACATAGTATACAGTATATTAATTGCATGTAATGCAAGGCTACTAATGTACCCTAAAATTAAAGGACTAAATCACTGTTACATGTACATCCTCTACAGCAGGATACTCTAAGTTCGTATAGTGAAAATGGCAATTTTAACCAACTTTGGTAATGTGGGCTGGACATTTCTAGGGCTTTGCAAACTTACATGGCAGGTAGGCACATGTAATACCTTTCATCTGAGGTATAGCTTATGATCCCTAGACCTGTAGGAAAAATTCGGACGCTATTTCATAGTGGGCACCCTACATCGAAAAACATCGATTTGGACCAATTTGGCTAATGTGGGGTGGACCTTGTTAGAGGCTTCGCAAACTCGGGCATTATATGGCAGGTAGGTACATGTTAGACCTTTCATTTGATTAATAGCGTATGGTCCCTAGCTAGACCCTTTACGAAAATTTTTGGACCGAATTTACGATGGGTACCCAAGTTCGTAAAGTGAAAACGGAAAAATTAGCCTAATTGGTCCAAATCGGTATTTTTCGATGTAGGGTACCCAGTATGAAACAGCGTCCGAATTTTTCGTTCGGGACTAGGGATCATACTTTATGGTTTAAATGAAAGGTAGTACATGTATCTACCAGCCATATGTTGCCGAACTTTGCGAAGTCCCTAGAAAGGTCCAGCCCACATTACCAATGTTGGTCCAAATTTCCGTTTTTACTATATGAACCTAGTCACCATCCGTAAATTCGGTCCCGAAATTTTTGTACGGGTCTAGGGATCATACGATATGGTTCAAATGAAAGGTCTTATATGTGCCTACATGCCATAGAATTCCCGACTTTGCGAAGCCGCTGGCAAGGTCCAGCTCACATTAACCAAGTTTGTCCAAATCGGTATTTTTCGATCTAGGGTACCCTCTATGAAACAGCGTCTGACTTTTTCCTACGGGTCTAGGGATCATATGCTTTAGCTCAAAAGAAAGATATTACTTTTACCTACCTGCCATATGATTTCCAACTTTGCGAAGTCAATAGAAAGATCCAACCCACATTACCAAAAATTGTCCACATTGCCGTTTTCACCTAGGGTACCCTCCGTAAATTCGGTCCCGGAATTTTCGTACGGGTCTAGGGATCATATGCTTTGGTTCAAATGAAAGGTCTTACATGTGTCTTTTTGTGTATTTATTTTTAGCCATTCACCACATATAGGGAGGGTTTGGATCCAACAAAACGAGTTTAACCCCTACGCAATTTTTGCACTTGTCCCAATTCGGGAATATGTTGGTCATTGGCTTTTCCTTGTATACTTTTAAATTTTTTTTCCTTGTCTTCTTATCAAATTTAAGGTTCTTGATATTCGGGTTATTGAATGTGGTTTGTTTCCATTGATTTATCCGCTTTTGGGGGGCATTTAGGGCTTGCTTTATGGTGTGATGTTCCTCGCTGTGTTGGAGATCGTACGGTGACCCCTAGATGCTTTGTTTTGGGTAGTTTTTAACTGAAGATGGTATGTTGTACCCTTGACATTTACCCTATTTCTTTTTTTTTCATAAGTACTTACCTACCTACCTACTTAATGTATACCAAATATTTTTCTGAAACTTTTTTTGAAATGTAAGGTCACTTGTGGGATATAATATTTAAGACAAAAAGTTTGTCACTCAGCTATATTAAATTTACACCGCTAAAGTACAAAAACTACTTTATTGACCGCAGTCAGAGATGGCCTGAAAAGTTACTGTGATAAAGTCTACTCCACGAGCGGCGTCAATCTGATGTGGATTCTAAAAAATTCTAAAGATCTTCTTCAACAGCTATCCTCTAGCAGTCTTACCCATTGCCACAGCATACAAACTTTTAATTTTTCTATTCTTTATACTACCCTTCCCCACAATAAATTGAAAACAATAATTTCTAATTTCATACACCAATGTTTCTGCACTAAAAACGGAGAACGCAGATACACTTTCTTAGTAGTAGGGAAAGACAAAACATATTTTGTAAAGAACAACACTGAGACAAACAAGAAGTACACATAAATGGCGTAATCAAGATGTTGGAATTTTTAATAGATAATATTTTTGTCGAATTTGGAGGTCGCGTTTTTCAACAGACAATCGGGATTCCCATGGGAACTAACTGCGCGCGGCTTTTAGCTGATCTCTTTCTTTTCTCGTATGAGGCCAAGTTTTTACAAGGGCTAACTCAGAAAAAAACAAAAACATTTAGCCCATTCCTTTAATTTCAGCTTCCGCTACATAGACGATGTACTTTCTCTTAATAATAAAAAATTCAAGGAATATTTACACCAGATCTATCCCAATGAGCTTGAAATTAAAGAGACTACTGACACACCTACTTCAGCTTCGTACTTAGATCTATTTATATACATTGATGAAGATGGACGTTTGAAATCTAAGCTATATGACAAACGTGATGATTTTAACTTCCCAATTGTGAATTTTCCCTTTCTGAGCAACAATATACCTACCTCTCCAGCCTATGGAGTGTACATTTCACTGTTGATTCGTTACTGTCGTGCATGTAGTTTATACAGCGATTTTTTGAATAGAGCAAAAGCACTGTCCCAAAAATTGCTTAGGCAGGATTTGTTCAGCCTTTGTTGCTTTCATAGCTTCAGAAATTTTATGGCCGTCACCATGATATCATTGACAGATATGACGTGTCTGTGTCCCAAATGAAAACGGACATTTTCACGAATTTGACAAAGCCGGTTTTGACTCAACCCTGGATTGACTCACTGATAGTGTGACGGGTGCCGCTAGCGGAGCAGGACATGCTTACCCTTACGGAGCACTTGATGTCACTTCCGGTTTCATGGGAGTTCACACTATGAGTGCCTTAGTTTTTAATGTCGTCTTTTTATTTCCGTGCTTGTAGCTGTTTACGTCCTTGTTTTGTTTTTGTTTTTTCTCTGTTGCCGTTTTTGCTTTGTCTTTGGATTTCGATTTTTGTAGTCTTCGCTTCCCTTGTTCCTTCGATATTCTACTGCCGTTGTTTTGTTGTACATTTAATGACCCCTTGTCATGAGATGAGTAAAATAAGTGGTCACAAGTGGGGTCAAATATCTGAAAACAAAAAAGTGTATTCGCCGTACAGCTGTATTAGGGTTTACTTCTGAAGTACAAAAAGAATTTCTTTTTAATCAAGACAAGATGTATGTTTTCTGGTCCCCTGTGATGAGATGAGTATAATGAGTGGTAACAAGTAGGGTCAAACATCTAATACAAAAATGTTCATTATCATACATGATTTTTTAGTTTTCTAGTACTAGTAAAATACAAAGAATGCAAAAATAGCGTTTACTTTACTGTAAATATATGATTCAATCATGATTTTGCTCTTTAAAGACAC
Organism: Modiolus philippinarum; assembly: GCA_002080025.1. Taxonomy (NCBI): domain Eukaryota; kingdom Metazoa; phylum Mollusca; class Bivalvia; order Mytilida; family Modiolidae; genus Modiolus; species Modiolus philippinarum. The sequence continues at coordinate 100,267 of MJUU01006177.1, read as the reverse complement.
CAAGTGAACTACAAAGCAGCCATCTTGAATCTTGTAATGGCACTACTACATGTAATCTAATAATGAACTGGTTATCTCATAATGGACCGGTTATCTCATAATGGACCTGTTAATTCCGTAATAAAGTCGTATGTAACGAGATTCATTTTTTTTATCAATTTCAAAAGAAAATTTCTTAAAATGGTAGATTCAAGATTCTAGTTGATCTGGTAATTTTGAAAAAGAAATTGATTTCCACAGCATTCAAAATTTAAACGTCGTCTCAAATGTAATTTAATTGCTCATTACAAACAAACTGCAAGCGAGCCTGTGGCCTGATGTGCCACATAATATACCCCCGCACCGCCGACAAGCAGTGATTTATAAATTCTGGGAAATCTTTGAAGACAATTACTCTTAAAACAAATTGTCTTGAAAATACTAATCAATGTGTCGGCAAACTGGTAAAGTAAAGTGATCTGGAAAGCGTAGGCACGTTACAACTTAACATTCTTGAAAATGCACACTGAAACCCATCTCTTATTTTCTGATCTTCCATTATGTCTTTCGCTTCAGATAACACATTTTCTTCTCGTCGTCAGAAAAATTGTTCCCAACTACTAGCCTAGATGAGCATTTTACCCAAGTTCATATTAAAACATGTCTTGATAAATCGAAAGGCTTATCCAACCGGGTCATTATAATGGCTCAGATAATTTAGACGTCATTTGTGGCAGGTTATTACGGGGATGGCTGTGTTTTAATGATTTGTATAAGAATGGACTAGGATGAAATCACCTTTAAAATTTTTAACTGTACAAGGTTATATTTCATATGCTGATATGCGAGGTCCATGGACAAACACTATTATACACTATTATACAACAAAATTATGTAAAGGGGGAAGACAGAATGCCTTCCAAATTCAAACATTCATTATGTGTTTGAGACGATGATGAAGAACAACAATATAAGCATTGCCCCTTTGCTTGGTTCTACGATGAATTTGTAAGGGCTTTGTCTCGTGTGCATTTGCTCTATATCTTTAATTGTTTACTCAGTCAAAAAGTCTCCTTTTTATTAAAGCATAAAGTGATTTATGTTCTCCTTCGCGTTGCTCATGCGAACATAAAACTTGTCTTAAACATGCGAAAATAAAACAAAGATCCAATTTAGGTAGGAGAGATGCACTGACCAGTTTTATTGATACAATAATAAGTTAAAGAAAGTCCTGTTTGAAAGTCAAATCTGGCATGTCTTGTCGATGTAGGCATACAATCTGAAATTTAGGTAGGAGAGATGCACTGACCAGTTTCGATAATACAAAGGATATGCCTTGTAGTAGGTATTTACAAATAACTGTGTAATAAGTACGTACAATCTTAAAGTCCTAGACTTTTAGTAACTCTCAATTTTTTGTTCAGGTCCTCTTTAATATAGCCATCTTTAGCCCTGTCCGAGTTCCATCGACCGTGTGCCTTCAAAAGCCTATCAGGAATTGAATTACTGGCAGCAGCGGTGGCACCACCACTTCTTAAACTGTGTAGCCCAAACAATTTTCTATCGAGACCTATACTAGATAAAGCGTCCAATACAATTGACCGTGCTCTGGTGTATGAAAGAGGTTTGTTTATGCGTGCTAGTTTATGCACCTTTAGTGATTTGAAATAAGACAGTGATCTAAAAACATAAGCATCTGAAGTAAATGTCAGGTTTGCTGCTCTGAAATACCTATGCAACATGGAGACGGGACAGAGATCGGTGTGTGTTCGAGAAATATACACAATGTTACCCTGGCGATATCTGTCTGTCTTACTTTTATGCAATTTAAGTTGAAGGTGAGTTTCATAGAATGTTACATCATTGCACTTTATGCTAGACAACTCATCATATCTAAGAAAACCTGCGAACGCTAAAAGCATTATAGCACAAATCCTCAAGCCTTGTAACGAATTAGACTGTGCATATCTTGCGACAACATCTTTTAATATCGTTGGAGTAATAGGCTCTTTTCTTACTATTGGCTTTGATAATATCCTAACTCCACCTTCTAGTATAATGCTTAGAAATTTGTCCTTACAAACATCAAAGTATAAATTGAAATCATGCTCCCATTTGATTGAATAAAAAGTAGCGTTTAAAACGGACACAGAAACACCTGACTGTATCAAATAATTAAGATATAAAGCGATTGTACATGGAGTAGAAGGCAGGCAAGGTAAACAATAATTCGAACACCAAAGTTTAAATTTCTTGAAATATCCTTTGTACTTTTTAATTGTATTTTCACTTTTCGAAGCTCTAGCCACCGAAGGAAGAGAAGCTGATAAAGTTATTAAATCGGGATGGGAAACATGCTTCAGAGAATTCCAGTGAGAGTAATTGAATATGAACTGAAAATAAAGAAAAAAAAATTATTATAAAGGCCAAAACAAAGCAAAAAATAACTTTGCATGTTTAACAAAACTGGTTCAAAATCATATAATATGTTATTGTGTACATGAAAATCTTGGTGAAATAAACATCAATGACCAAATCGAGCTGATCCATTAGAAAAAGACTCAAAATCGCACTGAAAGCTGCATAGAGGACAAAATTGGAAAAAGGTGTTATTGCGAGAAAAAAAAATATATGCCGAGACTATAATGTTGTACTTAAACCGTGAATCAAAATGATTAAAGTAATTCTTTGTGTATAATCAAAATATGTACAAAAATACTTGGAATGCAAGGACTTGTGAAAATTAAAAACCCAATATGACGTGACATTTTTGTAAAATAACAATACAACTTATCTATGTCCAAACCGGGACTTCAAGTAATATAGCGCTACACATATCTATGCCCAACACGGGACTTGCTTATAATATATCGTTACACGTGCCTGTGCTCAAGTAGTATGTCGTTGGCAAATGTCAATGCCCAAACCGGGACTTACATGTAATAAATCGTTACACGTACCTATGCCCAAAACGAATCTTGATAATATATCGTTACACGTATCTATGCCCAAACCGGGACTTAGAAGTAAAATATCATTACACGACATCTAAACCAAAACCGTGACTTACAAGAAATATATCGCTACACGTATCTATACTAAACGCGGGACTTACTAGTGATATATCGTTACACATGTCTATGCCCAAACCGGGACTTACAAGTAATATATCGTTACACGTATCTATGCCCAAACCGGGACCTACAAGTAATACATCGTACACAAAAACTATGTCCAGACGGGACTTGCAAATAGTAAATAGTTAAGCATATCTATGCCCAAACCAGGGCTTACAAATAAAAATATTGTTACGCATATCTATACCCAAACCGGGACTTACAAGTAAAATATCGTTACACATATCTATGCCCAAACCGTGACTTACAAGTAATATGTCGTTACACATATCTATGCCCAAACCGGGACTTACAAGATTATATTGTTTCACGTATCTATGCCCAAACCGGGACTTACAAGTAATATATGTTTTACACATATCTATGCCCAAACCGGGACTTACAAGTAATATATCGTTACACATATCTATGCCCAAACCGGGACTTACAATTAAAAAATCGTTACACATATCTATGCCCAAACCGGGAACTTCACTAATAAAAAAAAATATAGTGTATGCATAAGAGAAAGGAATAAAAAGTTAATTTGGGATAAAAACTCAAACATGACGTGTAAAAAATCAAACTATATATTTCATAGAAACAATACTTAGAATGTAATAAGTTATTATGCAAAAACGGGTCTTAAAACACTTAGGAATTCTATTGTTAAAACTAAGAATTCTATGTAAAATTAGATTACCAACAAACATCAATTGCCAATCTGTACAACATAAAAACGTTAATAAATAAAATAAATTATAATGTGCATAATGTGTGAGGTAAATATGATAAAAAAAATAATAATAATAAAAATAATGGTAAAAATTTTGCGAGAAATAATTACGAA
>MJUU01006177.1:62997-93873 GCA_002080025.1 Modiolus philippinarum | reverse complement strand
CGATATATAGTAAAGATTCTACAGTCAAATATGTGAAAACAACCAATTTAACCCCTTTTGGCCCCTTTTTCTAAAACGGGCAGGGCCAGGAACATAAAATTTTACCCTGGGCTAAAGCATGTGCCAAGAAACATCATACTAAAATTTGAAAATGATCTGTTCACAAGAACCAAAGTTATACTGTCCACAGACACAAAAATACCCAATTTTACCCCTTTTTGGCCCCTTTTTCTGAAACGGGTGGGGCCATAAACCCGAAATTAAAACCCGGGATAGCCATTATGCCAAGAAACCACATATTCAAATTTGAAGATGATCCGTCCACTAGAAACAAAGTTATGCTGGCCACAGACGCCGACGCCGACGCCGACGACTGCGCCATAACATAATACGACCGCAAAATTTTTGCGGTCGTATAACAAAGAGTTGGACATAATTTCAAGTGGCTTGCTTTGATCAGCCGATTGCTACTCTCAATTCTCCAAAGTTTTGATTGATCATGATACTGTAAATTGTTTACAATATGGAGTGGCCAAGTATACCTTTTTATATAAAGTTTTCAAGCCCTTTCTCATCGATTATTCATTACTGATTTCCAAACATCAGAGTTTTTATTTCTCTATGAGGTGAAACAATGGTAAACAAGAATCTGCACAAGCTCTCATGTCAAGCATACCCCCACTCATACTAATTTTCGAAGTCCTGCCAAAGGAAGCTGGTATTGGAAAGCACTAAAACTACTTATAATTCACAACTCATTACAACAAAGCATCATAATTAATTTCCAATAAACACCTCCAAGCAGAGTCGAGAATTTTGTGATGAAAATTTCACTATTATGAACAAGTAAAAATTCATACAGGCAGCTGATATTGTAGAGGAACAATAAAATGCTCACAACATGCATATCATGAAAAAAATTTCAAAGGAATCTTTTTTAGGTAGAGTGGATAATTTTATGATGGAAAATATAGGATAGAGGGAAAGACGCACAAGTATATTCTAATATACCCCTAACTTGTCAAGTGGGATATGATAAATTTAGTGATGGTTTGTTATTTAGCCTGAAAATTAACTCAATTTCTTCTAATATTTTTTTCAATTCAATAAATATAAAAACAGTAAGTTACCTAATTAATTTTCTTGTAAGCACTTACCTAAGAGCCCTTAGTTTAGGTGTGTGCTGAAGATCATAAAGACAGAGTTCTGCCGTTTAAGCTGAGTAGACATCTCCTTATATTAGTTAAGGTGTGCGTTATAGACCCGAGAGCCATTAGTTGAGGTTTGTGTTGTAGACTTAACTAAGAGCCATTAGTTTAGGTATGTGTTTAGACTTACCTAAAAGCCATTAATTTAGGTGAGTGTTGTAGACTTACCTAAGAGCCATTAGTTTAGGTGTGTGTTGTGGACCTGAGAGCCATTAGTTGAGGTTTATGTTGTAGACTTTCCTAAGAGCCATTAGTTTAGGTGTGTGTTGTAGACTTACCTAAGAGCCATTAGTTTAGGTGTGTGTTATAGACTTACCTAAGAGCCATTAGTTTAGGTGTGTGTTATAGACTTACCTAAGAGCCATTAGTTTAGGTGTGTGTTGTGGACCCGAGAGCTATTAGTTGAGGTTTGTTATGTAGACTTACCTAAGAGCCAATAGTTTAGGTGTGTGTTATGGACCTGAGAGCCATAAGTTGAGGTTTGTGTTGTAGACTTACCTAAGAGCCATTAGTTTAGGTGTGTGTTGTAGACTTGCCTAAGAGCCATTAGTTTAGGTGCGTGTTGCAGACTTACATAAGAGCCATTAGTTTAGGTGTATGCTGCAGATCATGTAGACTGGAGTTCTGTTGTTTAAGTTGAGTTGTTATCTCCTCTATATTAGCTAAAGAGTGTGATGTCGACCTGAGAGCCATAAGTTGAGGTTTATGTTGTAGACTTACCTAAGAACCATTAGTTTGGGTGTGTGTTGTAGACTTACCTAAGCGCCATTAGTTTAGGTGTGTGTTGTGGACCTGAGAGCCATTAGTTGAGGTTTGTGTTGTAGACTTACCTAAGAGCCATCAGTTTAGGTGTGTGCTGCAGATCATGTAGACTGGAGTTCTGCTGTTTAAGCTGAGTAGTTATCTCCTTATATTTAGGATGATTTGGAGTCAACACCAATGAAGGGTGGTTACAAACTTTCTTAAGATACTGAAGAGCCTGAAATTATATTTCTTTGCTGTCAAAAATATGTTTACTGATTAGCATATTGTGATCTATGATAAACAAATTCTTATTTTACCTCTGCACATACTGATTTTCAAATTGTAATTGAACATACCTGTCAACTCACCCGATTTCTGCGGGTCAGACCCGATATTTTCACTTGTCATCCGATGAGATGTAGTAACCCGATCGGGTTGTCAAATAACCCAAGAATCGAAGTCGTCACCCGTGTTCACCCGGATTTGATTTCCGGTAACGTTTTGTGTATTAATTTTTATATTTACATTTCCGGTTGTGTTTTTTTACTCGATCGGTTTGGAATACTGTCTCCTATTGTTATAATTAAGCCGTTGTGGAGTTTGATGGGCAGTTTTTAAGGTAACTACACCCATTGAGTGTACTGGGAATGTCTTCAACTCAATGGAAAAGACCGATATCTGGACCAGCAATGTCGTCAATAACCCCAAAAACGGAAAGTTAATACAAGTGTTCGCAGTGGAAATAAAAGTTTGATTGGGGCGTTGGGTAAAATCAAGCGACCTGGTGATTAACAAATCAGATAGTGAACTTTTCTGATAGTTACAATGATCAACAACGATTTTACTTTTAGGTTAGAATTGAGAATTGACACATTATGCCCAGTTCCCGGCCCCAGTTTTGGTCCAAGTAAAAATTTTCATCAGAAAAGGTGAAATAAAGCCAAAGGTATTCAATAGACAAAAAAAAATTATCATGTCTGTTGTTTATAAGTAGGTAGTAACTGAGTATTAAAGTATGTAAATAAATTGCTTGATAAGTAAATAATTAGGTTGAAAAAAGNCTGATGGCGGAAGCTCGTAAAAGGGTATAAGGTATCCAAATTCTACCACATTTAAAACAAAATTATTTGCATGCAAAGTATTTTTCCAAAATTTTAAATTCCTTCTTAAATTGTCTACTTTAAATGAAGTAGAATTAGAACAAGACTCGAATTCATAATCTCGGTTATGGTTTAAAAAGGAAGAAAAGGTGTACTTAACTGTATCTTCATCATTTCTGTCTTGGGGTAGTGCTGGAGTCTGTCGGGTAGAACCGACCTTTTCTTGGGCACTGGTAGGCCCAATGTCCTTCACCATTGCAGTAATAGCACCTNTCTGCGAGTTGAACGCCTTTGAAGTAATCCTGTTGGCTGTATACGTTGATTCCGCGGCCTTGCCCTGGACGTGTTTTGGAGAAGTTTCCTGCTGAAAGAGGTCCTTGTCTAGATGGTTCTTTTGCAGGTGGAGTGCGAGGGCTGAAAACAGACTCATCCTGTTTTGTGACGGAATTTGTAGTAGTTTTATACTGATAAGGAAGTGCAGAAGACTTTAGTGCTTTTTCTCGCCGCTTGGCTTTGGCTCTGAATTCTGCTTGCCTAAGTTTAGTCGCGTCGTCAGGATTTTCCGTAATAGGGTCGTCTAGATATTCGTCTACAACGTCCCAACCGTACTTGTCTGCTATTCGCAATATCTTATTTCTCTCCTTAAGAGTCTTAGTGCAACTTTCTAAATGCTTTACTGCTGGAGAATCGCGGTCGATAAATTTTTGGGCCTTCTCGATTTCTCCGATGCACTGGTTGTTTAATGTAAACTGCTTTTCGTTGCCATCATACCTGAATTTTGGTGTTGTTTTAACAACTGAGTCACATGCAGTCTCCTTGGATCCTATCCGTACATCAAATTCTTTAAATATTGCTTCTTTGTGCCTCTGCAATGTTAAGTCTAAATTCTGTGTGAAGAGAGCGTAAGCGTCCTCCGGAGAAAAACGAGTAGACCCTTCGCCACGTGTTTTATCCCTTTGTGCGCCTGGTGATTCTGGGTCGATCATTATAAGCGTCGAAGACTGGTCAGTGATTTTTCTCGATGTGGAAAAAAGCGCGAAAACGAACTATTTATATGTCCAAAAGACGCATAACTCACAGAGCCGCATGAAAAATATTCCTACGCAAAATTAAGAAATACATCCATCCTTTATATATATAACTGTATCAATTACAAATTATAAATCATTATGAGGTGTTCATATTTTTTTGTTGGACAGGAACGATTTTAATGAAGATATACGTGTTGAATGGTGTATTCCGTTTGTAGGTCAGTCACTTATCCGCCTACACTTTGCAGTCATATATTTATATTAAATTTTGTCAAAGATTTTTTGGCCTCGGCTTGTATATCGTAAACAATAGTAATATGGTTTTCCATAATAGCGCTGATAGGGATTTTTTTAACTTGAAAGTTATCATACAGCATAAACTAATTGTCCTTAAATATTGTACGAAGATAAAAACAAATTATTCCGAACTGATATGGTGAAGTCATGTTTTGATCTGTTAATTACATACTTTCGATATACAAATGTATTTAGTATTACAATATCCAGGCTAATATGGATATATCAATAATAGTACAGGAGGCTCTAAAGAGCATGTATGGCTCTAAAGAGCCTGTATCGCTCACCTAGACCATGGCTGTTATAAAGAAATGAATGGCATTTCCAATAGGGTCCAGAGTTTAAATGCCATTTCCTGCTAGAGGCCACCTTGGATTGGATGCAGACATGCCAGATGCAAATTCTGAATGGGCCAATAAAGCCAGGACTTTTGTGATCAAATTTGGTTCCAAAAGGAGTGATTTCAGAGACCTAATTCTTTTAATGGAATCAAATATAAACTATGTCCCCGCTAATGGCCATCTTTAATGAGGTAATGATATGCAGTAATTTTTTTTTTGTAGGGGACAATCAAAGGACCATTGTGACTAAGTTCAATTCCAAATGGACTAGTAGTCTCTGAGAAGATCTTCAAAATTGTTCCAAAAGTGTCAAATGTCAAACTATGTTATTGCTGGCAGCCGTTTTTGATGAGGTGTGGTCCTCCCGGATACCCTTATTGAAAGATACCATCAAAATACCAATGTTTCTGAGAAGATCTTTGAATGCGTTATGCATTTGGTCCTATTTCAGACCACCTTTCAAAAACAATTTAGGTAACAAATACATGTATTGGTGAAATCAAAACATTTAGATGGCCCCTTTCAAGACAAAGTTGGGCAGGGGTTCCACTTATTAACTAACGCATACATATTTCTGAAAACAAAACCTAAAATCTAGCAGAATACTTTTCTTTTTCTCGTTTGGTGTCTATGGCAACTGAAAGCTCCACAATCCAGTCCAAACCATATCATATTCCTATTCAAAACAAATTTGAGCAGGGGTTCCCCTTATAATCTATTTTATATCTCCCGCAAAAACGGCGAACGAAGATATAAGTACATTGTTATAGGCGGAGAACAGGCATACTTTGTGAGATACGACTCAGAATCACAGAAAAAATATACAGAGGAAGAAGTGTTAAAAATATTTAGTTTCTGATCGACAAAATATTTGTCCGGTTTGGAGGACTTGTTTTTCAACACACTATTGGAATTCCAACGGGCACAAACTGTGCACCTCTTTTAGCCGATTTATTTCTCCACTCGTATGAAGCTGAATCTTCAAAATAAAGAAAAAAAACTGACCCAGTACTTTAATTTCAGCTTCCGTTATATAGATGATATTTTATCACTAAACAACCCTCGCTTTGGTGATTTTTGTTCATCTTATCAAGGGCTCGAAATTAAGGATACTGCAGATACTTCCACAACAGCCTCGTTCCTTTACCTTCATCTTGAAATTGACAACAGAGGTACACTACAAACTAGGCTCCAATAGTCAATATCCCTTTTCTTTGTACCAACATTCCAAAAGCACCGGCATATGGAGTTTACATCTCCAAACTCATTCTCTACTCAAGGGCCTGTGGTCGATAGATTGACAACCTTGATAGAGCTCGGTTGCTTACAAATATGCTACTTAAGAAGGGATATGTTGCCCATAACTTGATGTGATCACTGCAGAAGTTTTACGGTCGACATCACGATCTTGTGGACCGCTTTTGGATATCTCTTTCCTAGATGACAACAGATCTTTCCCTTTGCCACTAAAGTTTGTTTTCCTCTACCGGATTTGACTTTACTAAAGGAGTTGACATGTTCAACACGGCGGGTGTCTTATAAGAAGCAGGAGATGCTTACTCTACAAGTACACCTGATCTCACCCATAGTTTTTTATCATTAGTTCCGTGTTGTTCATTTTGGTATATGTGTGTGTCTTCATTTCCTTTTCTGTGCCGTGCTCATGTTATTTCTTTGTTTCTTTGTTTTTGCCGACGTTGCCATTGTCCTTGGATTTTTCGTTTTAGACTGACGGTTAGGTTCTCACTTACTTTATACATATTGCATAAATCGTAAATAAATAATATGCAGCAGAATACCTTTTTTTCTAAAATTTCATTTTCTTGTCTGGTTTAAATGGCAACTGAGAGCTCCATCATCAATTACAACCCATATCAAACCACCATTCAAAAAAAATTGGGTAGGGGTTCCCCTTATAATCTAGATAATACATATTACTGAAATTCAAACGGTACCCTTTAAAAAAAATGGCAGAGGTTGCTCTAAAAAATTGCTGAAATAACATGTTTGAAAAGAAAATAATTACATTTCATGAATATTCATTTGAATTCCGTCAGTTTGATAGGAGAACACCTATCACGTGGCATATCAATGTGAAGTTGCAATTCCCATGAAACACATTTGACCACGTGTTCACGTGGCGGATGAATTTGTAAAAATAGAATTCCAATTTACATGATTTACTTTCCTGTAAATAAAGTTGTTTTTCATATTTCGGGTTTAAAATGTAATTATAAGAATTGAATGCATTATTTTGAAGTTTCATAGGGACTATGAAAGGGTTGACCGGGCGCACATTTTCAACATGAAGCGCTACCGCGCTTCATTAAAAATGTGCTTCGGTCAACCCTTCATATCCCATTGAAACTTCAAAATAATGCATTCAATTCTTAATTGAAGGAAATAACCTCCCTTGTTGTTACATTGCTTGGTTTAATCATGTATTTGTAGAAACTTTGTCTCGTGTGCATCTATTCTCATTGTTAATTTAAGGTTTTGAAGTAGTAGAAGATTAACAATCGACAGATGACGCAGTGCGACGACTATGACACATCACGACGGATGGTATAAATTGAACTTAGACATAACAATAAACTGTAATAGAAACACGGACTGAAAACCAGAAGCTGTTGAGGAGTCACTGTTGTAGAAAGTTATGCATAATATTTTTTTTTTTATTTTTCTATTTTTCAATTATTTTTTTCTTCTTCTTTTTATTAAATGCCAGGCATGTGCGGACGGTCGATTGGTAACTGTATGAATTTAAACTGATGTACATTACGAATGTTGTAAAATAACCATTTTTCACACAGGAAATACAAACTGTTTAAACAACGTAGGAAGATGGTACTTACAACACAAACCTCTTTACACTTATAAATAATATGTATGAATCCATACATCTACATACTTTATTTATGTTGCCTTACCTTGTAAAACTTCTCTTTCTTAAAATTATAATTTGTATCTTGGATCACTGAATTGTTGTTTAGATCTATAAATGATTTATTCCCGGGGATTTATTATACAGGAAATACACCATTCAGCATTTCCCTTGCACATCTAACGGGTAATAAATGTTAATTTGTCAGTGTCTTCACATAAATATTAAGTATTAAGTATAAAATAACATAATTTGTCTCGTAATAATCGTAAGACACATATTTCTCACAAATGGGATAGAGAAATCTCATGATTTGAGGTTGGTGGGTCAGCTTTTCTCACATCTCTATACGTTTTGGATGAATACATTCTGCAGACACCGGTGTGAGACTAATAGCTTCTTACATGAGAGCAGATCAAAGATCGGGGTATCTTTCATGAATATAAGAAATTCCGTCTTTTCGCGAGTGGAGCGCATAACTTCGTACAAATGCCACTACAACTTTGAAATTCACATCGCTTCAGTTAGGAACACCTGAAGCGCAACCTCAATGATTAATTTCAAAAGTTTTGTACCTATGGTACAAAACCAAAACGCACTCGATCTTTTCAAAAATTTATTTTGCAGTAGGTGGCCTAGTTTGAGGGAGTAAATTTTTGTTTCATGACGGCCACGTTTATCCCTTTTAATTTTCGGCCAAGAAATTGTGAGAAAAATAATCAACCATGGTTGAAAATATGAGACAGGACAATTCCACCCTCAGGTTCATATTTCCTAGCCTCAGAAGCTCGGCAACCCTCGGTTCCGACTGGAAAATGTGAACCCTCGGCTGGAATTGTCCAATCTCATATTTTAGAACATGACTGATTATTATTATGTTCGTGGGGGCTTTCTTACATCGACCGTAAGCGCGTGTCAAAAATTCAAGATGAATGTCATCGCTTCAAATTTTAATGCGATTTTTCCAGTGTCATTTGTTGTATGATTCATTAATTAGAAAACGAGTTAATTATTATTGAAAAATATATTGAACATGTAGAAATAACTGATTGTCCCATAATTTGTTCAGAAGTCAATAAAGTATTAAAGAAATTAAAAATGGGTAAATCAAGTGGACCTGACAAAATTCCTAATGAAATTCTCAAATATAGAAAACCAGTCACATTGAAATCATATACTAAATCAGAAGTCTGGGTGTTACCCCAAACTTTTGGAGCAGTCATTTATCATACCTATTCACAAATCAGGTGATAAGTCCAATAATACAAAAATACCAAAGTTGCATAAAAACAGTAAATTTCGTTATGCTGTACACGTGTTTCAAGGAGTAACCTCTCATCAGCAGCATTAAAATCTAATAACGTGGAAAGCCATAATCCAAAAAGTAGTCAGAAAAGAAGTACTCATTAACAAAAATACCGAAATAGGAAGCCAAATCCAGTATTAAGGACATCTACCGAGTGCCATACACGGAATGAAGCCGTAGTATTTTCAATGGGTTAGAATTTTGATAAAAAAAACAGTAAATTTCTATAAAACGCAAGGTAAATTTTCATGTCAGACAAGTCTGACTATTGGACTGGTGAATACCCTCGGGGACCTCTGGTCCACCAGCAGTGGCATCGGTCCAATGGTTTAAAAATACAAAAGTACCAAAGTTGCCTAAAAACAGTAAATTTCGTTATGTTGTACACGTGTTTCAAGGAGTAACCTCTCATTAGCAGCATTAAAATCTAATAACGTGGAAAGCCATAATCCAAAAAATAGTCAGAAAAGAAGTACTCATTACCAAAAATACCGAAATAGGAATCCAAATCCAGTACTAAGGACATGTACCGAGTGCCATACACGAAATGAAGCCGTAGTATTTTTAATGGGTTAGAATTTTGATAAAAAACAGTAAATTTCTATACAACGCAAGGTAGATTTTCATGTCAGACAAGTCTGACTATTGGACTAGTGAATACCCTCGGGGACCTCTGGTCCACCAGCAGTGGCATCGGTCCAATCTTAATACTTACAGAGGCATTTAACTTATGAATTGTATATCAAAGGTTTTTAGTGCTATATTAAATGCAAGACATGTAAATTTTATGAATAATAAATTTAACAACTCACAATTTGGATTCCGGGAAAATCATAGAACCTCAGACAGTATATTAATTTTGAAAACACTAATTAATAAATATTTACATAAGCACAAACAAAGGATATATGTATGCTATGTAGATTTACAGAAAGCTTTTGATTCTGTTTCGAGAAATGGGTACTTTAAGTTCATTTAAACACCAGAATATGCACTCTGATTTCTTTTATATGAACAAAGGTGTAAGTCAAAGGGATTCCATAAGTTCTACTCTTTTCAACATATTTATTAATGACATTGGAACAATTTTTGTTCAAAATCCTAGTGATCCATTAAGAACTTATGGAGTCAAAGATGATCTCATTATCCTTTCTAAAAGTTTGCAAAAAAAGTTTAGATAACCTCTCAGAATATTGTGATAAATGGCAGCTCAGTGTTAATGTTAAAAGATCCAAGACTATGATTCTTCCACATAATTGTGTAAAACCTCAGAATCCATTTGTCGAATTTAAGAATTACCTCCTTGAAAATGTTAAAGAAAAAGTATATCTAGGATGTATGACAAGTAACAATGGAAGTCTGCTGAACAGTAGTTTAGATTTATCAAAAAAAGCTCAAAAAGTATTATTCTCAATAAAATCATACACATCTAATTTTGGTCAAATTCCAGTAAATGTACCATGTAACTTGTTTGATTCTTTAGTTAAACCAATCTTTACCTACAATATTTTACGACAGGATATGGAGTAAATGAACATGAGGCCATAACACATATGATAACTCCAACTGCAATAACTTTAATGAGCTGTATGGCCATTTCGGAAATTTATTCCTCATCAGCAGCACTAGAACCCAAACAAAGGAAATCCATAATTTCAAAAAATGTTTAAATGCATAAAACCAAACGAAATCCGAATAATCAGTAATATCAAATATAGCTAAGGACAAAACTACGAATGGTGGGAGTTAATCCTTCGGTTTTAGAATTTACATAAATTTAGATAATAGTAATTGAATAAAGTGTACACATGAGATATTATCTCATGTACAAGTACACCATATCTAAGAAAAATAAAGAGCATACATCTCGTTTTACCAACTCCACACTGCAATAAAAGACAAACTCCTTAATTAAATATTTTACGAAAGGATATGGAGTAAATGAACATGAGGCCATAACACATATGATAACTCCAACTGCAATAACTTTAATGAGCTGTATGGCCATTTCGGAAATTTATTCCTCATCAGCAGCACTAGAACCCAAACAAAGGAAATACACTCTGAAATTAGCTACATGGACTCCTACCTTAAATTATTCAGAGCCCGATTGCGTGCAGAAAAAAGTGAATCTGAAGCTGATCATTTAGAATTTATTGACAAGACTCATATAGAAAAAATCCATCTTGGTTTCTATAAAAACACACTTGGCGTTAAAAAATACTCCTCAAATTTAACTGCTCGAGCAGAACTTTGTAGATTACCGATAGAAACTTCTATTAAAACCCAAAATATCTTTATATCTTTTCAGGCTTCAAAGTAATTACATCAACCCACTCTTAAAAGAGGCCTTTCCTATTAAGTCAAAGTCTGGACAAGGACGGAACATATTCTTGGTTTATGTATGCTTAAAATATTACATCAGAAATAGGTTTTGATATTGAACCAATACAAAAGTGTAAAACTATTAAAGAAGTAAACAAAATACAAAAATATTATTAAAGAAAAATAAAACGACTATAACAAAACTCTTATTTTAAACAAAATAAATGGATTAGAGGAAAAAATAAAATATATTTATATAAATATCTTAAACAAAATGAAAATGAAATGGAATATAACAGATAAAAATGTACGAATTATTCTAACAAAATTTGGGATAAGCGAACATAAGCTCTTGATTGAAATAGGAAGATATATGAAAATCCCGAGAGATCAAAGATTATGCTCCGTTTGCAACATATTAGAAGACGAGTATCATTTTTTCTTTGATTGCACAAGAAATGCAAACATTAGAAATATTTTATTTCAATACTTCAAAAATATATTTACAAACTTCCTCTGTTAAATCGAGAAGAAAAATTAACCAAATTCCCTAACCCATCAACACCCGAACAAATTAAGACTTTAACGTCTTTCATTAAACAGTCATTAGAACTGAGAGAAGGAGACTCATCACGGTCATAATTCTATTCAACTTGATGTTATTATATTCAAATTATATGTTTATTTTGTTCATATTTCATGTTTGTAATGCTAGGACCCAAATGGGTTACTGCCTGCATTAATAAATATAAATTCTTACAGTTTATATAAAGAATGAATATGAATATAAAAATGTATGTAGATTTTAACGAACGATTTATCATGAACCGCAAGTAATGCAATTGTTTAAATAACAAAATACCGAGATAACTGTGAATTTAGGTTCTGCATATGCGCATTTCGACAACTTATGTCTCATCAGTGCAGATCAAACCAAATTATTTGGAAGTCCAAGAACCGAAATTTATGTTACAGCTGATAGAGAACAAATTACCAATATGATCTAAATAGGAAAGCCAAAATCAGCTAAGGACAGAGCTATGCAAGAGGGAGATACTCCTTAGGTTTTAACAAAATTTTCTTAAAATTAGATATTGCAATTTTCAAATAAAATCGGTTTTCGGACCAGCACAGAAGTACTGGCTACTGGGTTAGTGAATACCCTCGGGGACTAACAGTTAAACGGAGATTTAAAATATGCGCCTATGGTTGGCAACGAAATTACCATCTAGCTTTGGTAAACATGAACAAATTGTGACATCACATCTTTCCCGGGAACGTTTCTAATATTTATTTGTGAAATTCAAATGAGCACATAGTTTTGCGAGTTATGTAGGAGCGTGAAGGCGAGAAAAGTACCAAACCTACGTGAAAAGGCAATATTGACTGATCTCAAACCATCAGTCTAAGATATCTTTTGTCCATCCCTTGGCAAGCCTCGGGATGGACATGAAATCTGAGTCTATTTCGCCTTTTAATTGGGGATAGATACTATATTTCCAACATTCATAAAAATGAAATAACCTGAGATGTTAACTAATGGTATTTTAATCTAGTTTTGAATTGATTGCCAAGACTGTCAATTCAAAGGGTATGTTTCGGCAGGGTTGAAGTTGTAGCATCACCCGAGCAGGCAAATAGACCTTTTAGGCAGCGATGATTTGAATTTTGAGTGTTTTTTTTTCTTTCTTGAAAAATTTTAATACTAAATTTTTCAACAAATAATAATAATTTTGCTTAATACACATGACTAGGAAAAACTAATATAAAGTAAGCATTTTAGTGTGCATTGTGATATGAATAACTCTTGTTTTTAGTTCTTGCTTCAAGGAAAGAATCAATGGCAGCTTCGATTTTCAGCTTCATTGGCAGAAAAATTGTCTTGATTTCCGAGGATTTGTCCCTCTACTTTTTTCGTTTAGAACTGAGACCCGGTGCATCACAATTTAAGAAAAAGTATGCCCATTAAGCTATGCATTATGATCCTTTGCTGGGAAATTTTCAAAATATGTTCAAAAGCTGTCAAAAATAATCGTTCAAGTAGTCTCTTGTAAGTCTACTTCTTGGAAATGAAATTAATAATATGACACACTTGTATGTAATTTGACATATAAGTAGTTGAAAATTGCCGCAAATAGCCTCTCGTCTCCATTTAAGTTATATTACAGTACTTATAAAGTTAACACCAGTACATCTCGAAGGACACAGAGAACCAAAACCATTTTTGTTTCGAGTGTATAAACATCTGATCTTCTAAATGACAGTTTTTAATTTTAGTCTGGTTCTGAGGTGCTATCCAACGAATTTTAACAAAAACTTACAAACATTGTCAAAAGTTGTAAAATATACAATTTAAATGGCAATTGAATATCTGAATCTTTCATCTAAAAGTATGAAAATGCATTTGAATTGATCTTTTGTAATGATAGATAGAGATTAATTCATGACCTTTTCCATATGCGCATGGTTATCATCCCGAGACACCCATATCAGCACGAGGTGTAAGGTCGAAAAGTTCACGTCTTAATATGTTTGTTAGAGTTGAACATACCAAGGCTGATAACCCTTTATCAACCCGGGCTAATATGGCCATATAAGCTTGCGTATGCTGATATCGGTAGCTTACTTCCCACTTTATCGCATATGCAATACACGACATATTTATGGTAAGTATGTAATATTACATACTTAGCACAGATGTGTTCTGTTTTGTATATATAATATAGCACGAAGTTAACAGCCCGTATTAATATTTTGGTCTGCAGTTCTAACAAAAATGATTCTTCTCTAATATCGCCTGTAATAATCATTGATCCTGGAAATGTATTCATATGATTAATGCACTCTATCTTTTGCTGGACAACATTTTTGTTCGTTTTGGCAACACTTTTTAACAACAGATAATAGGTATTCCCATGGGTACAAATTGTGCACCTCATATTGCAGATCTTTTTCTGTTCTGTTACGAACGAGACCTCAAGAAAAAACTTCAAAACGGAACCATACAAAACAGTGATAAACTTATTTCTATTTTCAATTATAAGAGCATATATATTGACGAATTCCTTACTATTAACAATCTCCAGTATTTAGATTATGCAGACATCATTACCCACAAGAACTGAAATTTAATAAAGCAGACAATGATTCCAAATACTGCCCTTCTCTGGATCTAACTATCATTATTGGCTTTGGTAAAATAAAACTAAAATATATGATAAAAGGAATAATTTTTATTTCACTTTTACTAATTTCCCCTTTCTTGACGGCGACATTCCCCTAGCTCCATCCTACGGGGTGTATATTTCTCAACTGGTACGATTCACACGAGTTTGTTCTACTCTTGAGGTAACCTTATTATCACAGCCAAACAACAGGGTTACAGATTTCATACGTTGTTGAATACATTTAAGAAGTTTTATGATAGATAACAAAATACCGAAGTTATGAACATTTGATATCTAAATATGGCGTTACTCGCAAACAACTTATTACTAAGGGCATTTCCAACCCTCGCTTTTACGGAAATGTTGCTTAAAAAAATGCCAGAAAATAATTTAAAAAAGCTGGTACGTAACTTATATTCTTTACACAATAGGGGATATCGACAAGATATTCTGCTTCCATCCGTTAAATTAGCTCTAAGATCTAGTGACCTGAAAATTTAATACACAAACTGGCCTATCTCTGATACTGCCGATGTCTACTGAAATATATGATGATTCTCGACCAAACCCTTCGGGAATTTTGGGGTTTGATTTTTTAGTGCGAAAGTGTTTTACCAGCAGACAATTCTCCTTGAGTTACCCATGAAATTAAAGGCGAGCACTCCTGGACCCATCTCTCAAAATTACGTTTTGTCATTTTCTCTCCTTTCAATATTGTGGTCATGGAGTTAGTATTCTACCTGTATTGGGTTTTATTCGTATGTTTATTAATTTATAGGGAAACGGGACAGATAAAGGGGAAGTTTGGGTACCCAAAAACCGGTGGCTTTTGCGAGTGCTGGTACCAAGTCCGGCTGTCCCGAGTTCCTAACGTTGTTTACGTTTGTCTTTTGTCTTGTTTGTTTTTCCTGTGTAGTTCTCTGGCAGATTGTAGCATGTAATTATAATTTTCAGCCATTGTGGATGTTTCCTATCATCCATTTTATTACAAATTAAATATTTTATAACAAATTTTCCGGTTGTTTCCACCTGATTGGTCTTTATTGTCTTATGGATTATGCTTTTGACAACTCTGTTCGGTAATTTTGTTATCACTCTCATTTACATGATTAGAGTACAGCACAGAAAAAATAAGAAACAAACACACATACAAACAACACGGACCCAATAAAAAACATGGGCGAGATCAGGTACACGGGTAGAGTAAGCATTCCCTGCTTCTTCGATATTCTGCTATTTCGATATTTTGGTAATGAGTACTTCTTTTTGACTACTGTTGGAATATGGCTTTCCATATTATTTGACTTTAATGCTGCTTTAATGATGAAAGATTACTCCTTGAAACACGTGTACAGCATATATAAATTTACTGTTTTTATGCAACTTTGGTATTTTTGCATTTATTCTTATATGACATCCGCCGTGTTGAACTTGTAAAGCCGTTAGTAAAATCAAATCCGGTAGAAGAAACAACAATTAAGCTTTTTTTAGGGAAAAATTTGTTGTCAGTCGGGAAACAGATATCCCATAGCGGTTCACAAGACCGTAAAACTTCTGGAGTGATGACTTCAAATTAAGGGTATCATATCCTTGTTTAAGTAGCCTATTTGTAAGCACCTGGGATATATAAAGGGCGTTACTGTATCGTCCACGGGCCCTTGAGTAGCGAATGAGGTGGGAGATGTAAATTCCATACCTTTTGTTTGAATGTTGCTACAAAGAAAAGGAAAGTTGACTATTGGAAAACTGTAGTCATTGAGTTTGTCAATACAGCCTTGTTTGTAGTGTATCTTTGGTGTCAATTTCAATATAAAGGTCAAGACATGAGGCACGAATGTGTTTGTAGTATCTTGTATTTGGAGCTCTTTTCAAAGATCACTTGAAGAAAAAGTAGCAAAGAGACATAGTTTCGAAAGAGTTTCGACAGTCGACGTAGAAGGACAACGGTGCGTGACTCTGCTTACACAAGAAACTGTTTTCCCGGACTTAAAAGGAATACCTCTGTGGTATATATCGTAGAAATGGAAGATCAAAAACTGTCAGTTAAATCTTGTCCAAGAATGGATTTTTTTTTGTGTGTGTGTGTGTGGGGGGGGGGTGTCAGAATTTTCCGGTAAAGTTTACCAAGTTCAGTTGCACATATACAGATTGCCGATGCTGCACTTCATGGTTTGCATGCTAATATGGGAAACACAAAATCATATTTTTCACACGGAAGAACGGAAACTATATAAAATTCCGTAGGAAATTAGCAATTGCACAAATTAATCTCGGGACATAAACACACTAAATATAAGTATATATGAATCTTCGTTATGTTGGCTTACATTATATAATTTTCAAATTGAACATCCAAGGGTCATTGTTGTCGAGGTTAATTAAAAGAATTCCAAGATAATTTCAGAAAGAAAAGCTTCAATGCATTTAAGCATTGGTTTTATATTATATCGGGTGGTACATGTAGTGGCGAAAGAAATACATCGGCAAACGAATACCGAAGCAAAAATGTTGAAAGGGGGAATTCCAAAATCCCAAATTACGGCAATCGATATTCAGCACAAATTGAGACAGAATGACAAAGACAAAACAAATACACATAAAAAATGAGAAAAAAACTCAACCAAACTAAAGCACTAGCATTGTGAACCTCTACAAAAACTGAGGTATCATCAAATGCTCCGGAAGGGTAAGCATGAAAGTAGTGGCATGCTGTGTATCCAGATCTAAATTAAAACATACCTTAATGAAACTAGATTTTGACGGAAAATATTATATTACAGAGGCAAGGAAATTTCATAATAAACTGATTTATAACAGAATTTCAATGATACTAATATAAATATTAATGAGATAGCAATTTACGTTACGTTACTAAATGACTAAGTCTTACTTGCCAGTGAAAATTTGCACACAAGTAGATATACATGACTTACATCAGATCATAGTTTTCATAGGTATCATGGATCACTTTAAAAAGGTATTAAACGCGAATTTTTGGGCCCACTTTTTCAAAGACATAACATAAAAATGGCAATTTTACTCGTGAAAATTTTACGATTTTCGATATATCTACTCCATATTGTCCAAAAATATAACACAACAAAGATGATGAAATTGCAAATCCGCTAATGTAAAGAAAACCATGTCATGGAACATCTTTGTTCTCTATCTCAGCTGAAACTTTTGCAACAGGCGTAAAAATTTTCTAAGCGTAAGATTGTATGGCGATGTCACTATGCGTAACGTAATGTTTTCAAATAGATAACATGTGCAGATAATTTTATAGCGTTTGCTAATATTTCACAAAAAGACAGAATAGACGGTTCGTATTGTTGACAAGATAATTTTAGTAATGATTACAGTAAAAGTTTTTTTGTTTTTTTTATATATAAAAGTGAAACTTTTTTCTGAAAAAGCAATATGAGTAGATAAGGTTCCTCTTTACATACAAGGGACAAAGGGTTAACCATGGAGCTGTATTTCAGTTTATTTTCACTTTTTTCATCTTTATGTCACCAACTAAAACAAAAAGGATTGATTGATTGATTGCTTGTTTATTGTTTAACGTCTACTGAGCAATATTTCAGCTATATCAAGACGAGAACAAGTTTGTTAATAAATAATCACTTTGGGGTATGGAAAGGGTCATGGGACGGTAAATTCTGACTGTCACTGGAGAAGTAGGGTGAAATCGAAAGGGTCGGGGAATTTAGCCTTGTAGCCGATCACCTACAGACCACTCTAAAAAAGAGCTTGCTACAAGGGTTCTTTAACGTGCAGGAAGCGTGGCATTTCTTCCGACACGTGGACCTGAGTTAACATCCCATCCACAAGATGGGTTGTGTATTTATTCAGCCCTTACAACCACAGACTGGGTCCTATTTCTATATCCCGGGGTTCCCTCGGGGTCAGCTCCGTTTAGGAGGGGTCATATCCCGCAAGCCGGAGATACTGGGTCCTATATATATACCCCGGGGTTCCCTCGGGGGTGAAAACAAAAAGGAACAATGTATCCCTATTTTATGAAAAGAACTAGAACAAAGAATACGTTTTGATAGTATTTCATGATATTGCAGAATTTCCAAAATGACTAAATCGTTTTTTATATTTATGAGAGGACAAGACAATACCGGACTTTCGAGATAAGAACCCTCGTGTAATTGAGGTGGAGACGATCTCCTCGAACACCAGTGATACGGAGTTGGTGGATTCTCGACCTATTGAAATATATACCACAGTATTTATGAAATTGAAGTATACAAGTATAATTTGTTTCTACATGACAAGTCTTGACCTAAACTTTGATTAACGAAAACATTTAACCTGGAGCGCTACAACAGATTGAATATAAACCAACCTTAGCTCAACAGTGTTCATTAGTTAGTGATCCCCTCTCAATGTATTGATGTATTGATTTTTTTTCGTATAGAATCAGAAATGTATTAAACACGACTCAGAAGTCCCGTATTCCTAGCAAATTCGATTGAAAAAATGTAAATAAAAATATACTTAAAAATCATATATATTAACCTTAAAGAGCTTTTGCCATCACTTGGCGTTGGTCGGCGTCCGTCCGTCCGTCGTAAACTTTTTCAAGAATCTTCTCCTCTGAAACCGCTTGGCCAATTTTAACCAAACTTTGCCTGAATCATCACCAGTGTATCTGATTCAAAATTGTGTTTGATTAGTCCGAGGACCAAACAACATGGCTGCCGTTACTAAAAATAGCACATAGGGTAAATTGCTGTTTTTGGAAAATAACTCAAAAACCATTAGAGGGGGGCTCAGTGGAGGGTCCCTTTCCCGAAATCCTGTCAATTTTTTTCTGCACTTTCCAGTTTCACGAGCGGAAAAATATTTTACAAAGACTCTTAAAGAGGCCACCTTTTCCCGTTTCACGGGTTCTTTTTTCAGTGGTTCCCGCTTCACGCTCGACATCCTTTCCCGTTTTCACGTGCACTTTTTTGCCACGGTCCTGTTTCCCGCTCACTTAAAAATGTCAATCCCGCTTCCCGCTTATACCCCATCGAGACCCAAATTACAGATATAAAAAATCTGACATGAGGTAAAAGTGATCAGCATGACAAGATCTACCTGTCCTGCAATTTTGAAGAAAATCTGATGACCCGTTATGGAGTTATTGTCCTTTTCCGTAAAAGTTTCTAAATTTTGATATTCTTCATTTTTTATCACAAAAACTATAATAGATAGAGGTCAACTTTAAATTGCAAAAATGTTAAACATATCAAGATCTACCCACCTTGAAATTTTGAAGAAAATCTGATCACCTATATAGGCGTTACTGCCCTTTATTGGTCAAATTTGAGAAATTTGATACTTTTTGTCATCAATTTAAAGAATCTTCTCCTCTTAAGCCACTGGGCCAATTGTTACCAAACTTGACCAGAATCATCACCAGGGTAAACAGATTCAAAATTGTGTTCGAATAGTCCGAAAACCAAGCAACATGGCTGCTGAAACTAAAATAGAACAAAGGGATAAATTGCATTTTATTGCAAATAAATCGAAAAACGTTTCAGATATCAAAAATCTGATTTGGGAGTGAAAATAATCAGCATGTTAAGATCTACCAGCTCTGCAATTTTAATGAAAATCCGAAAACTCATTTTGGAGTTATAGCCCTATTTCCGTAAACTTTCAAAATTTTTGCATATTCTATTTTTTATTTCAAAAAGTGTAACAGATAAAGGTCAAGTGTAATTGCAAAAATGTTCAGCATATCAAGATCTACCCACCCTGAAATTGTGAAGAAAAGCTATAAACCCTTGTAGGAGTTATTGCCCTTCTTTCACCGAATTTTAAAAATATTCGTATTTTTCCGTCTTTCATTTCCAAAACTAAAGAAGATGAAGATTTAGTGTAAAATGATGTTTGCCATGCTGTGGCGACTTCAAAACTGGTGTGCATTTTCAAAATGGTCGCCAGAAAAGGCGGGAAATTTCAACATTGTCCTACTTCAATGATATTTTGTTTCCAAATAGATATTGATGTTGCAACTTCAAAACCGATGTTGAAAATTGTTCTTTGACCGCCATTTACAAAATGATGTCTCGATTTCAAAACTGGTGTCGAAAGTGGTCCTTAGCAAGAATGTTTTTTGTCAAAAAGCCCAACAAAGAAATATAGTAAAACATGATCAGACTTTAAATACTGTTCAAGATATTGGTGGTGTTCGAGGTACTCAAGTTTGAGGAACTGAGCCTGGGGATCAACTGTATAACTTACAATGTTACCACGATTGTGGCAACTGAAAGCCAGGTGAGCGATACAGGCTCATGGGAGCCTTTAGTTTGTTTTGTTGGTTTGTTTTTGTTTCTTTATTTCTTTTTTTTTTNNNNGGGGGGGGGGGGTCAAGCATTATATTATTTGCTGCAGATGGAATGTTGTAATATCGAAAGGGAACTCATCCCGATTTTTTCGTTTTTATTTTCAATCGGAAAATCCAGAATTACTTGATATGCTTTCTGAAAAATCACGATCCTGATAGATCTAAATTTGTTCGGATTTGTTTTTATCTTTCTATTTAAATTGATATCTAACAAGTTTGAACTTGGAAATCCCGATTTCAAGTGGCTAAAAACACGACTTTTCCTATCCTAATGTATCTTCCACCGAATTCCAATATTTAGAAGGGAACTGGCATATCGAAGATAATCTCCCTCTTGTATGCATGTATTTTTTTTATATATTTGTACGGAATGAGCTGTTGTTACAAAAGTCCTTTGGTTGGACAGGGAGTTAAATCACGATCAACGTGTCTACAGACATCTTTATGCAGTAGTTATAATCCTGATGGCGGTGGCCCGAAGGGTTATTATCGATTTGTACCTTGATCCTAGAGTTCTAAAACTGAAGTTATTTGGGGTCTTTCAGGAATTAACCCCATATTACGAAAAGCAGAATTAATGCAGGGTATCTGATTACATTAAGTGATATAATGATACAATATATCTACCCAGCAGCTTCAGTTTTTGCCCGAATTCATATTCATCGTTGGTTTCTATATAGAGTTTATGATAGAAGATGTTCACGCCATTACGATACAACCAAATAACCATTCATTTAAAAAAAAGAAAAAACATACCCCTCCCCTAAAAATTCAAAAGAAATAAAGAACCAAAAACAAACAAACAAACAAAAACAAGAACAAACCAACAAAACAAAAACGACGTATTTATAGCTAATATAACTGAGTTTTAAGTATATATTTATTTGTATTTTTTTAATCGGATTTGCTAGGAATCGTTTTGTTCTCTCGTCAATATATAAATATAAAAGATTTAGTCATTGTGGAAATTTTAAATTTTAAATAATCTCGTGAATTACTATCAAAACGTATTCTTAATTTAAGTTTTTTATAAATTCGGATACATAGCCCCTTTTTGTTTTATTTGGTCACACAAAGATGAAAAAACAAAAACGGGTGAAATAGTGTTCCATTGTTCCCTTGTGTGTAAAGAAGGAAACTTAATTAAAACGAAATGTCTGGTCCTAATAGCGAATTTTGTCTTATACCTGTCAAAATTATCAAATTTTCTCTTGTAGCTGTACTTTATTGAAAGTTTGCGTATTTGCAGTAGTAAGCATATGCTTTTCTTATGGAGATCGTGGGTAAAAGGTTAAGAGAAATCAAGACTGCATGTATTTGGATTTAGTGCTTTGCAAAAGGATGACATCCGCCATTATATATGGACTAAAAGTAGCGATTTGCCGGCTTGGAATCACAATAATCTGGGCGACTTGGGCGACATGTCCGTCTTTGCATGTATAATTAATTATAAGCTGGCTATATATAGAGCTTTTTTCCATCACTTTCCGTCTGTCGTCTGTCCGTCGTCCATCCGGTGCTATTTGTTTAAGAGATATTCTCCTCTGAAACAACTGGACTAATTGGAAACCATCTTGGCCACAACGGTCCTTATGTGGTCCCGTACAAACATTGTTTAGGCTTGCACCTCTACCAAAATAACCGACAGGGGATACATAGTTTTACATTGGACCTGATGGAAAAACACATTTAGAGATCTTTTCCTCCGAAACCACTGAGCCAATGGGAACCAAACTAGACCACAATAGTCCTTAGGTGGTCCCCTGCAAAAAGTTATTTTTCAGGTCAGCGCGATATCCAAGATGGCCCCCAGCAGGGAACATAGTTTAAACATAGGATCCTATTGGAAAAGACATTCAAAGATCTTCTCCTCTGAAACCGCTGAGCCAAATACAATGAAACTTGGCCACAATGGTCCTTAGGAGGTCCGCTTAAAACAAATTCTTTTTGGGGGTTCGCACCTCAACCAAGATTGGGTCTCATCTCAACCAAGATGGCCGCCAGCGGAAAACATAGTTTTAACATTGGACCCTATGGAAAAATCAAATTAGAGATCTTCACCGAAACAACTGAGTCAATAGGAACCAAACTGGCCAGAATAGTCCTTAGGGGGTCCCCTTCAAAAAGGTTCTTGTTCGGGTCAGTGCCATATCCAAGATGTCCACCAGCGTAGAACATAGTTTTAAAATTTGACCCTATGGGAAAACACTTTGAGAGATATTCTCCGAAACTACTGAGTCAATGGGAACCAGGGGGTTCTCCATAGATGCCCAGTTATAGCCGGTTGTTTTACAGTGCTGACTTTTCCTGTGTAAGTTAAAGCGCGGCGTAAGCAATGCACGGAAAGTACTGGCATGTCTTTACTATTTTAATCAAGATTTCCACATTTTGTTTTATTTTTTAAGTGATAATTTCATTGTTTGCATATCCATAGCAACCGTTCTTAAAAACTAAGATTGAACAACAAGTTTATTAAAAAAATTGAGCTTTGTTTTGTCCTTTTGCTGTTTCCTCTAGAAACGCTATAATCCCTTATTTGCCTAAATCGCAATTTAAATTAAGTAAATTTACAACGACCCCAGCAAACTTTTCATTTAGATCCTTTTGGTTTGTTGTATTGTGTTTGATGTACCCTTCACTGAAGAGAATCATCAAAGTCATATTGTCACTTTAGACATCCATGCAAAATCATTTCCAATCTGGTTTGCTGATGATATATCATTTATCAATATGGACGTCAGACAGCACTACTTTTAATTCCCAAATGATAAAAGTGAACAAAAATAAGTATTTCTAACTTTTGTCAAATTAGTATAATAAACAAGAGGCTCTCAAGAGCCTGTATCGCTTACCTGGGTCATAGCTGACACAATAAGTCAAAATAATCACAATGTTTAAGGTTCTCATTTTCAAATTTGTTTATTAATGTTTAAGGGTCTCATTTTGAAGTTTGCTGATGTTATATGATCCAAAATTAAACTATTTTCCCCACTGGCAGCTATTTTTGATGAGGCGTAGACCAACTGTCACCTTTCTTGAAGAAGACCATGTAAGGATCATTGTGCCTCACTTTGGTTCCAATTGGCATAGTATTTTCAGAGGAGATCTTTAAATGATTTCCCATGGGGTCTAAGGTTAAACAATGTTCCCCGCTGACTGCCATCTTGGATGCTATGCGGACATCGAGACACATTTTATGAAGGGGACCAAGTAAGGACCATTGTGACTAAGTATGATTCCAATTGATTGGCCATGTACTTTCAGAGGAGAAGTTCTTTGAATATGTTCCCATTTAGGGTCCAATGTTAAAAACATGTTCCCTCCTGGCGGCCATCTAGGATATATGATGTGGACTTGCTAAACACATTTATTAAAAGAGGCCACCTATGGACCATTGTGACTAAGTTTGGTTCCAATTAGCCCAGTATTTTCAGAGGAGAACATTTTTGCAATATTGTCCAATTTTGGACCAAGTTCCCGCTGGCGGACATCTTGGATGACCTGCAGACTCGCCGGACAACATTTTCAAAGGGGACCACCGAAGGACTATTGTGACCAAGTTTGGTTCTATTTGGCGCAGAGAAGATCTTTGAATGCTTTCCCATAGGGTCCAATGTTAAACTGCGTTCCCTGCTGGCGGCCATCTTGGATATGATACAGACTTGCCAGACATTTTTTTTTAATGGGGCCACCTATGGACCAATGTGCCCAAGTTTGGTTCCAATTTGACTAGTGGTTTCAGAGAAGATGTTTGAATGAAAAGTTTACAATGGACAGACCACTAATGACAAGAAGATCTCCATGGCATAGCCATGCAGTCAGCTTTAAAGTTATACAGGCATTGAAGCTTAGATGCCTCTACAATATCAACTGAGAAAGATACTTGCATTATGGACAAGCAAATAGGAATAAATAAAACAATATATATTTATATACAATTATTATTAAATTGTGAAATAAGTATAGTTTATTAAAGTATATTTGCAAAAAAAATGTTAAACTTTTTACAAAAACACTTTTTTTGCTCTTGATTATGTAGCAAATAATTATTTCTAATAAAGTGATAGCAGGGAATTTCTCTTAAACTCAACCAAAGAAGATTTGAAAGCAGAATTTAAAGGGAAATAACCCATAACCATATGGCATTGAATTTTTTTTTTTTTTTTTTTGTGAAAAAAGTCAATAACTACAACACAGGCAGTTGGATTTTCTTAAAAATTTCACCGTATGTAGATCTTGATACGCTGAACATTTTTCAAATTTACACTTTACCTCTATCTGTTACAGTTTTTGAAATAAAAAATAAAAAATGC
The DNA here is from genome assembly GCA_002080025.1 of Modiolus philippinarum. NCBI lineage: Eukaryota > Metazoa > Mollusca > Bivalvia > Mytilida > Modiolidae > Modiolus > Modiolus philippinarum. Next base: position 68,808 of record MJUU01006177.1, on the reverse strand, counting down.
ATAAATTTTGAAAATTTTACGGAAAAAGGGCTATAACTCTGAGACGGTTTTTCCGATTTTCTTCAAAATTGCAGGGCGAATGGTCTTGTCATTCTGAACAATTCTACCTCATGTCAGATTTTTGATATCTGCAACGGTTTTGAAGTTATTTGCCAAAAACAGCAATTTACCCCTATGTTCTATTTTTAGTAACAGCGGCCATGTTGTTTGGTCCTCGGACTAACCGCACACATTTTTTAAACTACATACCCTGGTGATGACCCAGGCTAAGTTTGGATTAAATTGGCCCAGTGGTTTCAGAGGAGATTTTTGAAGAAAAGTTTACGACGGACGGACGGACGACGGACGCCAAGTGATGGCAAAAGCTCACCCTAGCATAGCCAGGTGAGCTAAAAATTTGAATTTGCAACATTTTGCTGAGTTTTCAGTAAAATTCAATATAAAGTCTTAAAAGGTGTACAACTATTAATTTCGTAAGCATTTGTATACAATTTTTCTTGAAAAATATTCAAAAGGTTCTTAATGCACATTTTTATCACATTACAAGGGGACGTAACTCAACATTGTAATTTGCGTTATTGATCCACGTGAAAATTTTATCAAGCTAGGCTTGTTTTCAATCTTGATTTGTGAATTTTAGGGCTTAATACAAATGTCACAGTGTCTCTTATAAATGTATGATATGTTCTCTATTCCTTTATTAGGTTTGCACATGTCACATATCAGTTTGACTACGTGCATAGGTAAACAAACTATATAGACAACCGGAAATAATTAAGGTTAATTAAGGCATTGTTCCTGGAGGCTATGATCTTACACAATGTACACTATGTTAATTACCTGTAATTATTTCATCATTGACAAATTACCTGTAATTATTTCATCATTGACAAATATTACGTACCATATGCACGGCTGGGAAACTCTATGTTCTTAACCAAAACACCGGCGTCCGGAAATCTGTGATTTACACTTTATAAGTGCAGTTCGAGAAATCAAAGAATGTCACTCCATATAAATTTATAAAATAAGTTTCAATAAACCAAAAACCCTTTTCTTTTTTCGAATAACAATGGTAAATTAGTTTTTTCTTTATGTCCGGATTTTAAAATCGCCCCGAAGCGACCGACTACAATAAACACGATTTCTGTCTTTAAACGCAGACTTTAATATGGTTCCAGTTATATTTAAGATCTTTGGCCAGTTTTACATGGAGTGACATTCCAAGATTTTCAAAAACATGGCCTGTCACTTTGTATTAATTAACTTCCTGGTAGTAAAATTCAGTTGAGACCATAGAGTTTCCCAGCCGTGCATAGGAATACTGATCTGTAAAATATTCGATTTTACCGACCGGCTTTCAAATTTGAAAGCTGTCGGCTTTAGAATAAAGCTGGTCGGGGAAGCCGGCTATAACCGCCTCTGGAGAACGCTGGCCCGGAACCGAACTTGGCCACAACAGTCCATAGGTGGTCCGCTGCAAAGAGTTGTTTTTCAGGTCAGCGCTATATCCAAGATGGCCGCCAGGGGGAACATTGTTTAAACATTGGATCCTATGGGAAAATACATCCAAAGATCTCCTCTGAAAGTGCTGAGTCAATTATGACCAAACTTTGCAACAAAAGTGTTTAGATGGTTCCCTGCATCAAAATTGTTTTCAGGTCAGCTCTTTATCCAAGGTGGCCACCATCCGGTTATATACATTGTAATATTAACATGTGAAAACACATTTAGAGATCTTCTCCGAAACACCTTTGCAATAGGCAACAATAGTACTTAGATGGTCCTTTCAAAAAATTGTTTTCAGGGCGAAGTTATATCCAAGATGGCCGAAAGAGGGGAACATAATTGCAACAGTGGGTCCTATGGGAAAATACATTCAAAGATCTCTGAAACTGCTGAGCCAAATGGAACAAAACTTGGCCACAATTATTCTAATTTGGTCCCCTTCCAAATAAGTTGTTTTTCAAGTCAGCGCTATATCCAAGATGGCCGCCAGCGGGGAACAGTTTTAACATTGAATCCTATGGGAAAAGACATTCAAAGATCTTCTCCTCTGAAACTGCTCAGGTGATATGAAGCAAACTTGGCCACAATATCTTTAAGGGTGTCGTCTGCAAGAAACTTGTTCTTCAGATTTGTGCTATATACAAGATGGCCACCAGCAGGGAACAAAGTTTAAACATTGGACCCTATGGGAAAACACTTTCAAATATCTCCAAAACTGCTTAGCCAACTGGTACCAAACTTGGCCACGATAGTTTTAAGGTTGTCCGCTACATAAAAGTTGTACAGGCCAGCACTATATCCAAGATGGCGGCCAGCGGGGGACATATGTTTTACATTGGACCCTATGGGAAAAACATTCAATGATCTTCTCCTCTGAAAGTGCTAAGGCAATTAGAAACAAACTTTGCCGCAAAAGTGTTTAGATTGCCTCCTGCAAAAAGGGGTGTTTTTCGGGTCCATGACAAAATGTTTTACTTTGTTGCCGATCTGTCATCCAACATGGTTGCAAGCAGGGTAGTTACATGTACTTTAACATTTGCTCCTAGAGAAATGCATACAAAAATCTTCTATAGAACTTCTGAATGCATTTATAAAAAATGTGGCATGAATTACTGATGAGGTGCTGATCAAGATAACAGGTAGTAGGGTAAAAGTTTGAAATTGAGACCCTTCATCATAGAAGTTTATTTGACTAAATGTATTGGTCATGTCCAGGTGACTTATACAGACTCTTGAGAGCTTCTTGTTTATTTGCATGTAGCAGAACTCAATATATATCAAACCCATTCTTTTATTCTTCCCATGATTAAACAGATACATGTATATTACCCATGCACCTCGCGTATTACAGCAAATCAACCATCAAAGAAAAAACAAATTATGAACTAGCGGATCTTGTCATTAAAAAACGAAACTTACAACCGTTTTTTTTTTTGTCATTTTTTGTCTAATTTCTGCATGAAATTTAAAAAGTTTCGGATTGAAAGGCGTAGAGTTTCCAACCCATAGAACCAACCCAGTCCTCTAGATCCGCCAATGAAATTATAAACAAGAATTAAGCTGTTAAATGGAAAGATCTGTCATCCAGGAAACAGATATCCCATAGCGGATCAAAAGATGGTGATTTCGACCGTAAAACTTCTTGAGTGGTGGCATCAAGTTCTGGGAAAACTACCCTTGTTTATGAAGCCAATTTGTGAGCACCATGGCTCTATCAAGGTAATCACTGTATCGATCACAGGCCCTTGAGTAGCAAATGAGCTGGGAGATATAAACTCATTATGCCGGCGCTGTTAGAATGTTGCTACAAAGAAAAGAGAAGTTTACTACTGGAAAAGTGAAGTCGATGCGTTTGTAATACAGCTTAGTTTGAAGTCTTCCTCTATTGTCAATTTCAAGATGGTCAAGAAATGAGGCCAATGTCGGAGTGCCTGTAGTATTCTTAATTTCTCCATTTTTTGTACAGATCAGATGAAGAAAATCACTAAAGCGAGGGTTGTCTAGTGACAAAATATCATATATATAACAGAAGCTAAAATTGTAGGATTGGGCTAGCTTTTTATCTTTATTTTGAAGAAGCCCTTCCATGAATTCAGCCGCATTAGAGTGGAGAAACTATATATAGCTAAGAATAAATGAAAATGACAAGTAAAGGGAAATGTAGTATACCGATATTCACAAAGCAAAGTAGTGGTAGGAAAAATATGAACACAAATGGTTGTTCCATGGAATTTATGTATTTATGCACCGCAAATACACATTGCTGGGTAAACCCCTTACATCTGTAGAGTAAAGAATTTCAAGTAAACTGTGCAAAACTATATCCTGACAGTTCAGTTGGAATACGACAATTTGCTATTTTTGGTTCAGTGCCAAAAAATCAGAAAAGTAAGAATGTGTTTATTGGTCATGTAAGCAATTAAAATACACATGAAGCTTGATTGGAATGTGATTTGAAGTTATGCAGCAATGTTCAATTAACCTGTAAAAGTCACTCATATGATGCAAATCATTATCATGTTAATTCGAGGTGATATTTACAATAGATATATGTAGTTGCGGATTAAGAAACGAAAATCTATTGGTTAGATTGTGAAAGTAAATACGTCCAGTATAAGGTGTACGCATAATAAAATGACCATCGAGACCCGGTTTTGAGCGAATTCGACGCAGAAGGACCACGGTGATACAAGACAACAGTTCGTGACGGTGCTAACACAAGAAACTGTTTACTTGGACATAAATGCAATAACTCTGCGGGTGGTACTGTCTTAGAAATGGAAGATAAAAAAGTTATAATCGTGTTAAAGAATGGTCTTTTTTAGGCAAAGTTACTTATAAACAAAATCACATTTTTCACACAGGAAAAACGATAACTGTATAAAATACCATAGGAAATCAGCACTTGCACAAATTAACATCGGGAAGAAAACACGCTAAAGTTATATGTATAAATGACATTTACGTTATGTTCGCTTACCTTACAAAATTCATGCACACTAGTAGACAGATATTGGTCTTAAACGGCCATTTTGATCTTGACATAGTCTTAACATACTTAACACTGTTTTGTCAATATCTGTTCAGATATTCAGTAATATGTCAAGAAATTGTTTTCAAAGACGATCAAGACATGTTAAGACTTTTCAAACCAAACAAGATAATTTATTTGTCTTGTCTGAACTGAATTCTCTTAACACGTCTTGATTGTCCTTGAAATCCTTTTTGTTGAAATCGTGTTAAGTCTGTTAAGACAATATCAAGATCGAAATGGCCATTTAAGACCAAAATCGATCTACTAGTGATATGTTTCTTAGTCATTTGTATCCGGGATAACTGAATTCTTGATTATAAACTTGGAACTATTTCTATCAGCCGGTGAGCAAAGTCAATAATGGCGTCGATTCTCAAAACATTGTCACGTGACTTTTCGATACGAAAATGGAGTATTCCTGTCAACAACGACCACGAATGGAATTTGTAAAAATACGATGATTTCTAGTGAAATACTTGTCGAAAATCGGAACGTACATATTCTTCAGATGTCAACAAAACGATAAATTAACTTTGGGAGTGACAAAATTCTAAGAATCGGTAAATATTTAACGCAAACGATCGTGACCTCGAAGGGTGATTGTAAACACGTCGAACAAAAATTAGCAATATATTTTTTAATATGTCGAATGATGGGAATTCCGTAAACGTGACCATTCTTTATTATATTTATTAGATTTTTTTATTAAAATTTTTACAAATTATTTGTTAGAACTCGATTGTGTCAATTGGATTCATTGGTCGTGTTTGTTACAAAGGGAGGTAAATCTACTTGTTAACATATCGTCGAGAATAATTTGGATTCCTGAAGTTTGTTGGAACGTATTTTGTTCAAAATTTTATGTAAATATATATTTGAAGCATGTATCCCCTTATAATTAACAACAGAAAATATATTAACTAGTAAAACACAGCTGTTGGGAAAAGGGGGAGGGGAAGTGAGTGAACATGAAATAATATCCACATTCAAATTTGATTTTTATTAATTCTACTTTTTATTAGTCCCAGATTTTATTTTTACACATCTAATATACTATATTTTACTCTTTAGGGGGGATTCAGGGTGATGAACTCAACATTTGTTTGTCAAATATTCAAAAAAATTCCTGCAAAGTGTTTGATGTTATCAAAATGTTGTACACAGTAATTTTATAGATCACAGCTCTCATTTGGACAGTTCTTGAACATGCAAGATATCAGAACAAAAAATTGCCATTGTAATTAAACATTTGCTGATGTTGATCAGAT
>MJUU01006177.1:0-47179 GCA_002080025.1 Modiolus philippinarum | reverse complement strand
ATATATAGCCAGTAAAAATCGACTGAGCTAACGGAATATTTCTTTAGCTCATTCGGTTAGGTGGCTGGCTGAAGTGCTAGAGGTCCCGGGTTCGATCCCCGGAGGTGACCGTTGCAATTTTGTAAGGAGATTCATGCTCTCCGTTTACACATGCATGAAATGTCGATGGTGGTAAGCCAACCTGTGGACAAAATCTCATTTATATATTATTTGTGATTCAAAAGATATATAAGGACGTTTACTTTGTTACGGATGGATGAATGGGTATTAGGCAAGTACAATGGTGAATGAAAGAATATGGAGTAAATGCACATGAGACAAAGTCTCTACAAATACATGGTAAAAACAAGCTAAGGCACAACGCTTTTATTGTTGTTCTTCATCTTGAAGTCACCATGAGCCCTTCAACAATGAGCTTTGCTCATACCTCAAGGTACGTTCAAGACGGCCCTAGCACTGGTTTGAACGGAATTCTTTGCTAATTGTCGAACAACGCTACATCCGTGTCTTTGCTGGTCATGGGTGCAGGATAATCAACAAACATTAATTAAAATTACAATCACTGTCATCCATTGCCCGACAAAAGCACTAGTGTCTTAAGCTAGTGGACGATTACAACATATAGACAAACACAGGGCAGTCATCAAGTAGTATGTAAAAAAACTTGGCATTATAAAAAAATGAGATGTGGGCACTTTAAACAGGTGGTCAGAAGTACATTTCGGAATAAAAAAAAATAAATGCCAAAATTTGAAAGTATGAATAGCATATCCAATCACGAACAAGTATTCCATAACTGAAATATATAGAGAGCATACATCTCTAGCATGGAGAATCTTTTTTACGGTCCACACTGCAGTCTTCAAGTCTACAAAGAAAAATACTAAGAACTGGCAATTTATATCTCGTTTATTTATTCATATACAAATTCATTTAAATTTATTACTTCTGAAGAAGTGAATTAATATATATAGTTAACATAGTGTTTAGACTGTTAGTTTAAAAAATCACTCGCTTCCGGATCAGTATTATATGATGATGGTCAGAATTCAACGAAATTGGTCAAAATTCAATGGCTCTGGGTCAATTTTCAACGGGGTATAAATTATTTTATGATTAAAAAGAAGACCATATAATGATGTGTCATCTGAGAAATGTATAGTTTACACGGAAAGTAACAGCATATAACCCTGATTCCTTTTCTTCGAAAACAGTTCTTCCTTCGTATTTTATTCTTTCCCTTTATCACTCTTTCCTCTTACTGTTTTTAATCTCTTTTCTTTTACTTATAAATAATAATAATAACTCTTTTTGAAATCTTAATTAAAGCATTATACATGTAATAGTGATACTGCTGTGAACATGAAAGAAATGGTTTAAGTTTTGAATGTGTATTTGTACATAGGATATTATTGATATTTTGTATATTTTAACTAACAAATACTAACCTAACAGTAAGTTTTTACTAATGTTAATGAGGCCGGGATAAGGTACCGGTACTTGATGTATCAAATTAACACATGTAAAGATTTCAATAAAGGATATTATTATTTAAAAAAAGACCTAGTCAAAATTCAACCTTACATCGGCAATATAGACATTTTTAATGACATAACTACGACAGGTTATTTTCTGGTTTACTTTCCACTTGAGTAGAGATTTGTGAAAATAATAAAATACCGAAGTTGTTGTTAATTAATTTTCTGCATATGCCTATTTCGACAACTTATGTCTCATCAGTGTTGATCAAATTTTGATACTGCAAGTCCATTAAAGTCGGTTTTCGGGTCAGTACCGAAGTTCTGACTACTGGGTTGGTGAATACCGTTGGGGACTAACACTTCACCAGCAAAGACATAGGCCCGCTGTTAATAAATAACAAAATACCGAAGTTACTGTCAATTCTTTTTCTGCATATGCACATTTCGACAACTTATGTCTCATCAATGCAGATCAAACCAAAACATTTGGAAGTCCATTAACCGAAAAACGTGTAAAAGCTGATAAACAACAATAACCAAAAGGATCTAAATAGAAAAGCCAAAATTCAGCTAAGGAGAGAGCTATTGCAAGAGGGAGATACTCCTTAGTTTTAAACAAAATTTTGTAAAATTCAGATATTGCAATTTAAAAACAAAACATTAAAATAATTTTTACAGAGATTCATCAACCATCTATGGAATCAACTGTTTTGTGAACCATCGAAAATAAAATATACTTATGAAATAAAACATGCATGCATTACTCGATGAGCGCCTTGTGATTGTTTAAATGTTGTGATTGTCTTCTATGAGTCTTTTTGTCGGAAAACGGATGACCAGTGGGGGTCCAGGGTTTGAATTTAAAAATATTACCAAGCGTAGCGAGGTGCAAAATTGTTTTGAAACATATATTGACCAAAACCCCGATTTTTTTCAACCTAAACATATTTTTTCAGGATTTCATTGGGACGAACCCCTTCACCCCAGCCCCAAAATCCTAGTCTGATGACAGTGATTTTAAAAGCACTTTGCCACTTTGCCAGGGGACGACCATTTGATTTTCGGGGGGGGGGGCTTGGGGTAACGGCAGTAGAATACCAAAGGAACAAAGGAGTGAAATTTACGAAAACCGAAGTCCAAAGGCATGACCAAAACGAGAACACAGAAAACAATGACGCCAGGCACAAAACAACGACAGAAAGCACAGAAACAGAAATCACAACATTCAAAACAAAGCACTCACAGTGTGAACTCCAGTGAAACTGAGAGTGACATCAGGTCCGGAAGGGTAAGCATGCTATGCTCTGTTAACAGCACCCGTCACACTGTGAGTCAAATCCGGGAAGACGTGAATCAAGCTGGAAATATCCGCTTTCATTTGGGATGCTGACACGTCATATCTTTTGATGTCATGGTGACGGCCATAGAATTTCTGGAGGGATGAAATTAACATAGGTTGAACAAATCCCTGACTAAGCAGCTTTTGGGACAGTGTTTTTGCTCTGTTAAAAAAATCACTGTACAAACTACACGCTCGACAGTAACAAATCAGCTTTGAAATGTACACTCCATAGGCTGTAGAGGTAGGTATATTGTTGCAAAGAAAGGGAAAGTTCACAATTGGGAAATTAAAATCATCACGCTTATCATACAGCTTAGACTTCAAACGTCCATCTTCGTCAATATACAATAACAGATATAGGTACGAAGCTGAAGTAGGTGTTTCAGTTGTTTCTTTAATTTAAAGCTCATTGGAATAGATCTGATGTAAATACTCCTTAAATTTAGGATTATTAAGAGAAAGTACATCGTCTATGTAGCGGAAGATGAAATTAAAGGACTGGGCTAAATATTTTTGTTTTCTTCGAATAAGCCCTTGTAAAAACTTGGCCTCGTACGAGTAAAAGAAAAGGTCAGCTAAAAGCGGCGCACAGTTAGTTCCCATAGGAATCCCTATTGTCTGTTGGAAAACACAACGAATTTGACAAAAATATTGTCGATAAAAAATTCTTACATTTTGATTACGTCAGTCTCGGTGTACTTCTTGTTTGAATCAATTTGATTCTTAACAAAATATGTCTTGTCTTTCCATATAACTCAATAGGTGTATCTGCGTTCTCCATTTTTAGTGCAGAAACATTGATGTATTAAATCTGCAATTACTGTTTTAAGTTTATTGTGTGGCAGGGTTGTATAAAGAGTAGAAAAGTCAAAGGTTTGAATGCTATGGCAATGGGTAAGACTAGTTGAGGATAGCTGTTCAAGAAGATCTTTTGAATTTTTAAGAATCCACATTTGATTCACACCGCTTGTGGAGTAAGATTTATTACAGTAATTTTTAGGCCATCTCTGACTGCGGTCAACAAAGTTGTGAGGAGCCATAAAAGTGGTTTGGTGGTGAATCTGGAAGACCCGACAATGAATCTCTGTTTGTATGGATTCTTATGAAGTTTAGGTACCAAGTAGATGTATGGGAGTTGATGTTTTCATCATTGGCTTAAATGCCAAATGATGCTAAAACTGAAGTGTGATTTTTTTACAGTCTCATCCCTCGATATTGTAGTAGGGGTATGGGTAAGGTTTCCAGATGAACTGTCGATGCCCATCTCCTTCACAAGGTAGTCTTTATTTACACACAAACAGTATGTTGTTAGAAGCTTTGTCTGCAGGGACAATGGCGTAATTTTCATGGAGGTTGGACAGAGTTCTTTTTACAAGGGAATCTTCAAATATACTTGGAGCCAGTAAAAATATATATTCTAATCCTACTTTTCATGAAAATAAATAATTAAACTTTTAAGATTTGAAGAATAATTTTTTGTAGCAAATGAAAATAAATAATTTAACGAGACATTTGGCGAAAATAGATAATTTGTTCAAAAGTTTCATGAAAATAAATATATTTTCTATGCAAAATCGCCGAACAAACCCCTCCCCCTCCTCTGAAGATCAAATGGTCGTCCCTTTAAGTTTGGTTTGTTGTCGACCTCGCATCCATGAGTGAAACAGGAACGTGAATGTAGCGTTGCTTGACATTTTGCGATGAATTCCTCTCAAACAGGTGCTAGTGGCCGGCTTGACCTTACTATGATGTATGAGCAAGGCTCATAAAGGAATGTCTTATATGATGACTTCGAGATAAAGAACAACAATTAAGCGTTGTTCCGTGGCTTGGTTTGACCATGTATTTGTAGAGACTTTGACTCAGGTGTATTAAAGCCATATCCTTTTATTCCTAATACAGTATTTTTTTCATTTTTTTAGACACAACAGTTCCTATTTAAGCGGTGTGAGATATACAGTTTCCATAACGAGAAATAGTTAATTATGAAATTTCTCACATCGAGTTAAATAAATTTTGCAAATGTTTGAAAGCTAGGCTTGCCGAGCTCTTAAACATTTCAAAATTTATTTAACGAGATGTGAAAAATTGCATAATTAACATGTTTAAGTTTTGGAAACTGTTTCTCTAATGACTGGATGAAAAACACCGAGGATTGTGTTCCGATAAAATTTGGCGGGAAATTTCACGAAACTTGTTCTCCTCTCTAGAGAGGAGAACAAATGTTTCCACACCGTTCAGGAAATGTGAAAACTGGATAGAAATTAGAAAATTCCCTTTCTCTAATTTCTATCAAGTTTTCCCATTTCCTCATTTGTTCTCCTCTCTAGAGAGAGAAGTTTCACGAAAATTCCCGCAAAATTTTTTCGGAACACACTCATCCGTGTTTTTCCAAACCTTAAACAAGTTATGAAATTTCTTAAATCTCGCTATCAAACAAAATTTTTAGCAAAATTTATATTACTAGTTTTCGTTGTGGAAACTATATTTCTCACATTTCTATTCGTTTGGAACGGATAAATTCTGTGTGAGACACCAGTGTCAGATTCATTCATCTGACATCACATGACCTCCATTGACATAACAATGATTAATTGATTGATGTTTTACACCAACTTCAGCAATATTTCAATGCAAATTACGAAGAGTTTCAATGCTAAACGTAAAAAAACTATACAACTTCGCTTAAATGACATGACAACTCAGAAATTCAAATACAGAAATGTAGCTTTAGTTTGAAGCGCAACCTCAGATTATTTTTTTAAGTGTTGGTACAAAACCAAACACTCACAGAATTTATGCGCCCCAAACGTATAGAAATGTGAGAATCTCTTTTCTGTTATTTCTGGAAAATTTAACCAACGCCTGAACGGTGTGATGAAAATATTTCTCATCTCTAGAGAGAGAACAACTCGCGTGAAATTTCCTGCCAAATCCATTCGGAACATAATCATCAGTATCATCCGAGAAACATTTTCTACAACTTGAACACGTTAATTATGAAATTTCTCACATCTGGTTTTCAAATGTTTTATAACTCGGCAAGCCTCGTTTCTAAACATTTACAATTTTATTTAACTCGATATGAAAAATTTCATAATCAATTTAGTTTAGTTGTAGAAACTATATATCTCACATCACATGACCTGCCGTGACATAACAATGTAAATAACGTCGCGGCACAATGCTATACGTCAGAAAACCAAACAACTTCGCACGGATGACATGACAACTTCGAAATTCACATTGCTTCAGTTTGAAAACCCCTCAAGCGCATCTTCAAAGATTGATTTTTAAACTTTTGTACCTTTTGTACAAAACCAAACCGCACACGATCTTTTCAAATATGGAATTTATTTTGCAGTGGCTAGCTTAGTTTAAGAGAACGTATTTTTGTTTCATGGCGGCCATATTTATTCCTTTTGGCATAATAAAACACAATTTCACTGGAGTTCACACTGTGAGTGCCTTTGTTCTGAATGTTGTGGTTTCTGGTTCTGTGCTTTGTGTCTGTCTGGCGTCATTGTTTTTGTGTCTAACGTCATTGTTTTCTGTGTTCTCGTTTTTGCCCTGTCTTTGGACTTCGATTTTTGTGAATTTCACCCCTTTGTTCCTTCGGTGTTCTACTGCCGTTGTTTTTGGTCGAGAAATGTGAGAAAAATAATCAGCCATGGTCAAAAATGTGAAACAGCCTCGTTTCTGACTGGAAAATGTGAACCCTCGGATGGATTGTCCAATCTCACATTTTAGAACATGACTGGTTATTAGTCTCGCACTTCCCCTAGTGTAAGATTCTAAATATCGAGGTAGCACTAGTCGATATGTTATGATCTTGTTTGACAATTTGTGATCTTACCACGATTTTAACAGGCCTAACACAATTTTGTTAGGACAGTGTAATTTCAAGATTGTTGCTTTCAAGGACGATCAAGACCTGTTCAGTTTACCAAGATCAAGCAAGATTACTGTGATCAAGGACTATCATCTGCCGATCAAACAAGATCAAATGGAGAACTTGTTTGATCTTAACATGCTAAATCTGTCTTGATCGCTCCTGAAAGCAATTAAAAAGGGTATCTTATTTGATATAAAACTATTTACACGTCGTCCTTGAAGTCAAATATCTTGAAAACCAAGTGAAATTTTTTTACTGCCACAACAAAATTGTGTTAAGCAAGTCAATATCGAGATAAGATCAAAATGACCAAACAAGATCATAATATATCTACTAGTGTAGGTACGATGTGAAAATCTTGGGAATCGGCGCCCTCCGCAGATTGCATGGTTTCATACAATCTGCGCTCTTATTTTGCATTTAGTGCAGTATGCACTCAAGAGCAAATTGCAGACAGAAGGGCGCATATTGTAAATGGCAGGACATAGATTGCAAATGGCAGGACACAGACTGCAAATGAGAGGATCCAGATTACATGTATTTGGGCGCATATTGCATCTGAAATTGCTGCTCCTTTCTTATGTATACGTATATAAATAACGTACTCGTAACAAGTCAGTATAGATAGTCTACAATTAATTTTTACTGGCTGTTGTCACTTGTCTGTCGATTTAATACATGTAAAACGTGAATGAAATAAACCTAACACTTTCCCTCGATTTAACCCCGACTCTATCCCTGGCTATTACCCTAACCATAACCCTTCTGCTTTCCCTTCTTTAACCTTAAGCCTTTCCCCGACTACAACCCTAACTTTTTCCTTAAATATAGTCCTACCCTTTCGCTGAGAAGAATTCTTACTCCTCCCCCGACTATAACCCTAACAGTACCTCTGAATATAACGCTAACCCTTTATATGATTGCAATATGCGTCCTGGAAAATGCAATACGCTTCCCGGAATATGCAATCTGCGCCCCGGAATGAATGTGCAACCTGCGCTTCGTTCCATGCAATCTGCGTCCCATTCCATGCAATCTGCGTCCCATTCCATGCAATCTGCACCCAGATGCAAGTGGGTGCATTTCTTGCAGTTTGCGATCTTCGGGCAAAGAATGCATAAAACTGCAGGATTTGCGGAGGGCGCAGATTGACAGAATTTATACGTTCGACCTATATGAAATATCTCGTGACCAATATGCAGTACCTGTGTCTGGAGACAGATGGACAAACGTAAATTTATACGGTACTAATATATCTCTTACTGTATGAACAACTAGATAATATTCTGCCTATCATTGTATGTGTAATTTCTGTTTTTGTAAATATTACCTGTCGAACTTAAGTAGACTTTATTATATACATGTTATAAAATAGTAATTGACAGGAGGTTGAACATAAGTAAGGACATTATGTATCTATCACATTGTACATATCACGTGGTACATATTTTAGGTTCATTGGAAATCAAAATTACCGTACATAGTTGTCAAGAGACAAAAAGATAAATCAGAGAGAAAGAGGAATTCCAAAATCAAAAATCCAACATGGCAATTCAAATGCAACACGAGTGGATACAACGCAAATATACATTAATGAACAGGAACGCCACAAAATAAAAGCACTTACAAAAACTTGAGGTACACTGTATCATCAGGTTCTTGCAAGCATGATCTGCTCCATTCGTGTGAGGCAGCAATCATTTGATTTTGAATGTTTTTCTCAAAATACACTAATGCTGTACATTGTATTTTTGACTAAAGAAAACATAAAACACTTTTGAATAAGAAATTTTTATGCATGTGCAATGTAAATAAAAAAAAAGATTTCAGTTTTTGCTTCAAGAAAGCAGTACAAGTAATTTATTGTTAAACTGTTTAATTTGCAATTTCACCTTGGCGGATTGTGGTTTGCATCCCCCCATTCACATACACAGGCACTTTTCTGAATTTCCTTGGTAAGATGAAATTCCGAAAAAAAAAACAAGGACCAAAACATCAACATTGTTAGGACTGAGGATGAACGTGTCGACAAGTTCGGACATTTTGAATAGCACTGTTTGAAGATACTATATACAACTAGATACAAGAAATTGTGATATATATGTCCTCAAAGACTTGATTTTTTTTTCTTTTTCTTTATTTACTCGAATACTGATATCATATAAAGATCAATTGATTCATTTTTTTTTTGTGTTAGGAAAAGTAGGCAGTATTGTATGTTGATCAATAATAAATAAAATGGGAATTAAGACATCGAAGTGCAAATTTTGAAATTCTGAAATTCTATACACGCCAAAAATTCCAAGCCATCCAAAGAACTGTTGCATAGAAAATAAATAACAACTATATGTTTTATTATACCCCAAGCAACAAAGTTGGGAGGGTATATAGCATTTGAATGGTCCGTTCTCCCGTCTGTCCGTCCGTCAGTCATCAAGTGGGTGAATAATTTGTCCGGATAACTCCTTGTACAGTTTATAAGATAGGAAGTTTTTATTTTGCAGGTTCGTTGTACACATTTTAAAGCTGTGCATTCTTCTTTGATTTTGATTTTTGATATATTTTTAGAAAACTACACCTTGTTGACTTTTGTCATTTTCATGCATTATATTGCATATACGGTACATCGTTTGACCGAATAACTCCTCCTACAGTTTAGAAAATTGGAAGTTTTTATTTGGCATATTTATTTGTGCGCAAAGATGTGGATGCTACTTGGATTTTGGTGTTTTATAATTTTTTAGAAATCTACACATTGTTGAACTTTGTCATTTTGTGTGTATACTATTGCTTACAGGGTAAATTATTAATCCGGATAATTCCTCCTACATTTTTTTCTGATAGGAAGTTTTTCTTTTGCAGATTGAATGTACATATGAAAAAGATGTGCATTTTACTTGGATTTTGTTTTTTGACATTTTTTTTTTTATTTCAGAGTTAAGTAATGAAGGGTTGTCTGGTGTGAGGAGGCATGTGATATGTGAGCGTGCTCACTATAAATTGAATTTAGATGGCAAATCGAACGAACAATTTATATAGGTTATTCCGTAATTTATAAACTATTGTTCAACAAATAACTACACGATCGGTGAGAAGCGACAGGTGTTAAAAGGCTTGTCCTTCTCAAGCGATCATGTGACACCTCTCTGATGGTTTTAACAACTCTTCAGCCACTTCGTGGCGTTCGAATTAAAATGTTTGCTATTGGAATTGATATTCAGTTCTTTAAAATTTGGGTAAATTTGGTCTGGATGGGCTGATTTTTTTCTTTTAATATATAAGTAATCAGATACTTTGGTTGGATAGAACATGTAGAATATTACAGTCTCTAGTCAAATAGGGTAGTCTGCTGTAGGCGGAAAAGCTGTAATAGCACTTGTCTTCAACAGTATACGCACTATGGGAGAAATTATTAAGTAATTCGGCCTTCTCTTTGTCGTCTTAATGGAGATTTTCTTCGTCATATTTTGTAGAAAGTAAATGTTCTTCTGTTTTTGCTTTTGACTGGGCATAATTCCAAAATATGTTAGATGTTAAACAAGAGGCTCTAAAGAGCCTGTATCGCTCACCTGGGTCCTGCAGCACTATAATTCCCAATTGATGGTCCATCTTTGGTGGTGTATGTACATAAAAATCAGAAGCTTTTTATAAAATTTAATTAAAATTGTTCAAGCAGTTTCAGAGAAGATTTTTGAATGCAGTTTCCAAACTTAAGGGGCCTTTATAATCTACGTTCCCTGCTTGCAGCTATTTAACATGAAATTTTGAAGAGGGTCACATAAGGACTATCATATCAAAATTCTACTGAAATTGTTCAAGCAGTTTCAGAGAAGATCTTTTTATGCATTTCCCACTGGGTCCAGTGTTAAACTAAGTTTTGCTACTGTTGGCCATGTCGGAAGACGGATCAGCACCAAAGTAACAAGCTTGGTCAAAATCTCACAAGTTTCATTTATGCAAGGTTTAAATTGAATCCATTCAATGGTTCTCCATGATATCTTTGTATGCATTTCCCCTTAGGGTCCAATTCATTGCTGGCAGCCATGTTGGATGATGGATCAGAACTGAAGTAACAACACTTGGTCAGCTTCTCATAAGCTAAGTTTGGATTAAATCTATTTAGCAGTTCTCTAGAAGATCTTTTGTTAAATTAAGTTCACAGCTGTTGACACTTGGTCAGCACCTGACAGGCATCATTCATGTCATGTTTGATTTAAATCCATTCAGCAGTTCTCTAGAAGATCTTTGTGTGCATTTCCCATAGGGTCCAATGCTGTCGGTCAAGTAAGATCACAGATCCATCCAGTGGTTCTAAAGTAGAAGTTCTTTGTATGCATTTTCCCATAGGGTCCAATGTTAAAATTAAGATCCCCGCTGGCGGCCATGTTGGATGATGGATCGGCACCAAAGTAACAACAGCTGGTCAGCACCTCATAAGCATCATTCATGCCCAGTTTGGTTCAAATCCATTCAGTGGTTCTCAAGAAGAAGTTCTTTGTATGAATTTTCCCATTATGTCAAATGGTAAACTAAGTTCCCCGCTGGCGGCAATCTTGGAAGCGGTCAGAAAATTTGAATGTGTTTAATAAAATATAGTCCTTAACTTGCTGAACATTTTTGCAATTTAAACTTGACCTCTATCTCAAAGCGTTTTTGAAATATAGGACAAAAAGTAAAAAAATCACGAAAAATTTGACCAATAAAGGACCACAACTCATAAATAGGTACTTGGATTTTCTTCAAAATATCCATGTGGGTAGATATTAACATGCTGAATATGTTTGCAATTTAAACTTAAACTCTATCTGTTATAGTTTTTTGAAAAGTTTACGGAAAAGGGCAATAACTCTTAGACGGGTCATCATATTTTCTTCAAAATTTCAGCATGGGTAGATCTTCTCGTGCTGATCATTTTTATCTCGTCTGATTTTTTATATCTATAACGGTTTTTGAATTATTTGCCAAAAACTGTAATTTACCCTTATGTTCTATTTCAGTAACGACAGCCATGTTGTTTGACCTAAGACATACAAAATAACAAATTTGAAACTAGATACCCTATTGATGATTAAAGTTTGGTTCCATTTGACCCAGTGGTTTCAGAGAAGATTTTTAAAAGTGAGCTAACGACGGACGGACGACGGACGCCAAGTGATGGCAATAGCTCACCCTGGCATAGCCAGGTGAGCTAAAAATGGATAACAGGAAACAATTACAATGGCTGAAAGTTATAATTACATGCAACAATTTGCAAGGGAACTTACACAAGAAAAACACATATAAGACGAAAGACAAACGTAGACAACGATAGGAACTCGGGACAGCTTGGCTTGGTATCGGCACTAGCAAAAGCCAGCAGTAGGGTTAAACCGGTTTATGGGTACCCAAACCTCCCCTTTATCTGTCCCGATTCCCTATAGTATAAAAACATACGAATAAAACCCAATACAGGTAGACTACTAACTCCATGACCACAATCTTGAAATGAGAGAAAAAGACAATACGTAATTTAGAAAGATGGGTCAAGGGGTGCTCGCCGCTAAACTGCCGGCTAGCTCAAGGAGCCTAGTCTGCAGGTAAAACAATGTCGCACTACGGAAGAAAAATCAAACTCAAAACTTCCCGAAGGGTTTGGTCAAGAATCATCATAAATTTCAGTATACATCGGCAGTATCAGTGATAGGCCAGAAGCTTTTTTCATTTTTAACAGCTGCTGTTTTTTTTTATATTCCAGTTTTGTATTTCTCACTAGTTTGAATGCACTAGCACATTTTTTACTCATATTTTTTTCTGCATGTTTACTTTTCAAAAGTCTTTTTTCTCATTTGCGCAGTGATTCTCCATTTAGCCATGGAGTGTTGAATATCCTTGGTATGTATTTGCTCATCGATATGTTTTCTTGGTATATATACATATGGAGAAATCTTGTGCATTTTTGCTCATTTGCATATTTTATTGCAGAGTCAAATACTGTTGCCGGAATTCCATTATATTTGATAGGCAAAATTGTGAAAAATAGCTATTCTGGCTAAAAACTGAGTTGCAGATCAAATACAAGGTTAAACTCTGATAGGACATTTGATATGCAGTCAAACGAATCCTGTCAGATTGACTTAGAAGATAATTTCAAAGTTCCCAAGCTATATGAAAATCCGAAGCGGGAGCTCTTTAACATCCCATCATAAATATTTTGACAAAATGGCTGAAAACGTGAACTTCCCTAGTTTCATTGTCAAAGTTTAAGTGCAAAGTCATTACAAAAACAAGATACATGGTAAGACAACAAAACTTTGAGTACCAAAGAAAATACTGCTACAAACCTTAATTATGTACTTTGTAAACCCGAAGTTCCCACGGAAGCTAAATATGCCCCACTTTGAAAATGTATCAATTTATGAAATCAGCGTTTTCTCTAAAAATTCTCGATTTACGTTTTGTTTTGACATTGAAAACGTCATAAGGAAGTGTCAAAGTGATTTTAAAAGGGAATACAGTAACGGGTAAGACCAAATATCCGTGTTTTAGCAATAAAAGCTGTTTGACGAAGTTGGCGTTGGTGAGAATGCAAATAAGTCACGTGATTCTTTTTCTAATTTAAATAAAATGAATATGCATGTAAAATGATCATAATTTCTCCATATGATGAAATTTTACCTGCAATATATATGTATGAAATTTACCCGCAAATCTGTTCCACATACCGTATAGCGTCTATTTTATTATTTTTTTAATTTTTAATTGGTATTTTTATTTATTTATTTTTTTTTGCGAAGTCCTCTTTTTCGCTATATTTGCGAGGTTCATGGAAGCGGTAAAATTAAAAAAGACTCTCGAAAAATAATATTTTTATATCTCTAAATATTTTTGTTCTTTACATAATTTTCCATTCGCGAAAATTGATGAAACTAAAATTTAATACCCCTCTTTACAGAACAAATCTCAAAATTTACCAGCTATATGGTATCATCCAAGTATGGAGTCCCATGCTACTTTTGATTTATGCATGTTCATATTACATCTATTGCCACCTCCTTTGAAGAATTTAAAGAGATGATGTATACATTTTTCTTCGTTTGTTGTTTTCCCTAAATGAAAACTAAACTGATGCAAATTGTGATCACTGTTCCTTATTTTTGCACTGTGTCCACTTTGTTCGACCACGCTTTCTTCGCTAGTCATTACTAAATCTTACAAGCTCGATAGGATATTATTACTTTATCTGGTAGGTAACCTTACATGTTTTTCTGAATAAGCATTGTTTACTATTTCTGAAAAAATGGTGGCCAAATGATCAGTTTCTACAGTAGTGTGGTTGTATTACTTATAATTTTCTTTGCTTACTTCTACTAGTATGTGTCTATATTTAATATTGTTTATAGATTTAATACAGATCCTGAATGAATATTGGGTTATTTGTGTTTCGGCTTCTGTATATGCAAGGAATCAATATAGTTTGGTCTTGTCCATATATAATAATTCGAAATGATTAAAATTTCTCATTTGTGCATAAAATGCACCCTAATGCTGTTACCATTTTTTCGGTGACATTTAGCCAAATATTTTGAATTCAGAAATTATAATATTTAGTCTGCGTATTTGTTTTCTGTCAACACCTCTGTAATGTCAATAAGATTATAATTGTTTTCCTTTGTTTAACCATCTAGCTCATTCCTTTATTAATGACTATCTTCATTAATATACAATATTTCATCCGCACTTCATTTTATCTAGTGATGATTTTGTTAAAACAATATTTTAAAAGTAAAGTTGGGGTCAGTGTGCAAAATTTTCTAATGCATCCTGGTGGATAAATAAGAGAGTTCCAAAAGTCAAAGGCAATTTCAAAAACATGAAGAGTGACCACCCTTAACGTATTGATGTCATAGCTGGTTTAAAAAATGTATCATATATAATGACTGTAGCAGTAACACACCAGAAAAACCAAAGTTGAGAAGCAAGTTAAGAAATAAATCATAATAGACACTCAAAAAGCATCGCCAAAAATATTGATTGATATTGTTTAAAGTCTACTCAGCAATNTTTCAGCTATATCAAGACGAGAACAAGTATGTTAATAAATAATCACTTTGGGGTATGGAAAGGGCCATGGGACGGGAAATTCTGACTGCCACTGGAAAAGTGGGGTGAAATCGTCAAGGGCGGGGAATTTAGCCTTGTAGCCGATCACCTACGGACCCAAAAATATTGAGAGGACATCACAAAAACTCGTTGCAAATACGTCACAAAAGGATGTAGGAAGACGTCACAAGAAATGCGTTGGAAAGACGTCAGAATAAAATGTTGGAAAGACGTCACAAAAAGACGTTAGAAAGACATCATAAAATGACGTTAGGAAGAAGACGGCACTTAAGGTGTCTCAGTGGTATTATTCTGCCATTTTTGTCTAATAATTGTTCATTTAGGTTTCATTCATTAAGAAATTTAACAAAATAGTTATTTAAAAGGAAAAGAAAGTTCAAATGTATTTAAAATTCATATTCTAATCATTTTTATAACATTTTCATTACAAAAATGTGAGTTAAAACACATGAGCTTTAAATCTATTGCTGGATTTATAGAACACAGACATTATTCAAGGGAGATAATTTAATAAAATATTTTTACAAAGATATCACTAGAGAAATTAACATTTTGCAATTTTTCTCTCTTATTTCAACGGTGACCCCTAATTTTTATTTTTTATATGTAAACTACATAATGATAATTAAACACATGGAAAGTTTTAAAAAATTCTATAATAGATTTTTCAAACTATCCACTCATATGATCATTTTCCCTATCATTTCTATGTAAAATCCTGAAATTTTAAATTTCAGATTTTGCGCTTAAATGCACGGTGACCCCCAAATTTTATTTAACATTTTGAACAATAATACAATTATGCTTCTACACAGAAAATTTTACAAAATTCTATAATAGGAAATTAATACCCTGCAGACACCTTAAAGACGTAAAAACTTCTAGCAAATACAACCAATAAACGACGTCATTGCTATGTCAGGAAATGACGTCTTGACAACGTAAATATAACCACTTTTGCCTGCTGGGATTGCTCTCAATGGCACAAAGTCTTGATTGATTAGACTCTTTACATTGGTATATCAACTTTATCTGTAGGTGTCTTGTTGAAAAAGACAATGTGTCTCTAAGGAAATCGCTATTTTATTTAATTTCTACCCAAGATAAAGTAATTATGTGAATCGAAAACCCCAACATTCAACCGTAGTACAACATAAGTAATGGTACCCTCAACTAATAGTTTCATTCAATCTCGTTGGTCATGAGACGAGACTTACACACCCTATTGATTAGCAAATTTCAGTCATTATTTTTAATCCTAAAGTATGCGGATTGATAATATAACAATAACTGCATAAATATTAAAAGGACAATTGTTCAGAGAACAATTGCAAGGTCTTTCCCAGTCAATGTTGTGTTTAATGTTATGTTATGTCATGTCACATGTTCAAAATCATCTTCATGAGACGCACATTGTCTCCAAGATATTAGAGTGGCCATTTCTAATCGTTTTAAAAATTTTATGATTAAAAAACCTAAAATTTGGCTATGACCTTGACCGATGACCTTGATGACCTTTGACCTTGGGATCAAATTGAAGGTCTCTTCTTACTGATGAATTTGATATGTTACATGACCATACTATCTGTAAAGGTTTAAAAGTTATATGCAAAAAACCTATTTCTGGAACGCGTCAAGGGCAATAACTCTTCAGGGAGTCATCGGAGAGCTTCGGTTCAATGAGACAATTGTAGCCCTTGACATGATGAACATTTTTGCTGATATACTTTTTCAGCCATCTATTACGGTTTCCGAGTTCATCTGATAACAAGGTCAAAGGTCAAGGTCAAAGGTCACCGATGACCTTCAACCTGGTACTCAAATTGAAGGTCTTTTCATGCTGATCACTTTAAACATATATGTTTACTACATTATCTGTAAGCGTTTAAAAGTTATTCGCAAAAAACCGATTTACCGAAAAGCGTCAAGGGCTATAACTCAAAAACGGTTCATCGCAGAATTTTTGTTCAATTGAACAAAATATAGATCTCAATGAGAGGAACATTTTTGCGACATCATTTTTTCAGAAATTTTTTATCGTTTCCGAGATATCGCGATAACAAAATTTCGAATGGCGGCCATTTTGAAAATGGCGGACGAAAATTTTTTTTTGACCAACCAGAAATGTAGATCTTTATGNAGTATATTCGCAAAAAACCGATTTACCGAAACGCGTCAAGGGCTATAACTCAAAAACGGTTCATCGCAGAGTTTTTGTTCAATTGAACAAAATATAGATCTTAATGAGAGGAACATTTTTGCAATATAATGTTTTCAGAAATTTTTTATCGTTTCCGAGATATCGCGATAACAAAATTTCGAATGGCGGCCATTTTGAAAATGGCGGACGAAAATTTTTTTTTGACCCCAGATTTGTAATCAGGGTCAATAAAGCTACCTGGATACCAAATTTCATCAAATTCCGATAACTTTTAGAAATCGACAAAATTAGGGGTCAAAAACGCGTAACCGGGGTCGCGACCCCAAAAAATTTTTTTGCATGACAAATCATCCTGAGGATGAAAGAAACATTTTCCCCCATTCAGAATTTTGATATCGGTTACGGTTTCTTAGCAAACATGATAACAAGGTTTTCGGTCTTCGGGCAGATAACTCCGTTACTAAAAATAGTTCGGCTTAGCAGGGTGACCATAGTCGATGCCGGCCAAAGTCGACTTACCGTACCAAAGTTCAAAATGATATGTCGCGACACGACTTCAACAAGCTCCGCGGAAGAAAAAGAATAATAATAATAATAATAATCAGAAGAAATACAATAAGGTCTTTCCACTGTAGTGGGAAAGACCTTAATAACGAAAATGAAACGCTACTGATTTAAATCTTTCCGCAATATGCAATCACTCTGCCCTCGAATCTATATTTTCTTAAAGACCAATTCAAGGTGTCAAACCACCAATTCAGCCAATCAGAGCTTAGAACATTGTAATTTCATTTATTCTGCTTCGTATGGAAATCCCCGTATTTGATTGGTAACGAGTCCTCCCAATCATTTCCGTAACTGTGTTTTATCAGTCAGTAAAACTACAGCAGCATGTGACTCCTTGACAACGACAAAAGTAAACAAAGACGGCGCAGTAATCTAAAATAGGAAATGATGCATCATCCAAGAGTTTCGTTACGTTATCTAGCGTGAAGACTTGCATTCCATTTACGGAATGTAATTATAAGTATTCAGGGTATTGAATGCAATTAGTTTTATTGTCGTGTAAAAGGGTGGACCGTAACAGCGCGCTTCATTCAAAATATGCTACGGTACACCCTTTTAAACTCCAATAAAACTACAAAATATTGCATTCAATTCTTGAAAGAATGTAGTTCTTTTAGAATCTAAATATAACTTTGAATTCTTGCACCCTTAACAATAAACGTCGGAATGAAATAAATTATACACCTGTTTGAACATTGATGTATCAAGCTTATTTCGAGGCCAAGGTTAATTGACTAGAATGATCTTTTGAATACTTATCATTGGGGTTTTCCGGTATACTATGAATGCGTAATGTTTTGGTCGTAATCGTGTATATTTATAGATAGGGTTTTTCAAGCCTTCGTAATTCTCCTTGAAGGCTTTAAAGGTTTGCTGAAATTTTGATATGATGTTGACGAGGCACCTTTTGGAAAACATATGGTTTCATACAGCTTAAACGTAAGATAAATTGTCCAGACAGGTTTGAATATTGGGAAATTAAGTTGAAAATGTAGAAGAAATGAATTGGTGGTTTCTAACCTTCAAGCATCTTCGCTAGCCAAGGGTTACGATCCGCTCCTCTCCTCTTCACCCTTGGCAGATCTAGCTGGATTTTTAAAGCCTCAAATCCACCGCTTTGATTGGTTGCAGTTGCATTTGGCTGCATCCAATCAGAAATCATAAAATCACATTTTTAATATATAAAATGACAATAAAACTTAAAATAAAGTGTGTATTGATTTTTTAATTTTGCAAAATTTCAAGAATTTGTAATGTTTCTTTACTTTTGAGGGTTCACTTTCCTTGAACTAAATATTGTTTATGAATTTTGGCATTATTATATATCATAAATAATTTTTAATTTTTATAATAAATCATACTGAAAATCGTACTTAAAATGTAAATAATTTCAAGCTTGTGTCTCCAAAAATGTGGCTTGATCTGCCAGGGTTGAAGAGGAGAGGAACGGATCGTAAACCCTTGGCTGGCGAGGATGACCTGCAAGCATCTATGTAATATCGATTGACATCTAGAAAAGACAACTGCCCATTCTAATACAGAGGGAGGCACTCAACTTGGTATCACGCGTAAGCTATCTGCAAGGTAAATATCTTTTATTAAAAAAAACAACTTCAGATAATGAGGTGTATACAAGAAAAGATATGGCTATAATGCCATATCAAGCTATTCGGTCTTTTTATTCCTAGTTCTTGGTATAGATCTCAAAGGACTAAGTAACATTTCTTCCAATTTTATGTCATTTAACACTCTAATCAATGCAAACTACAATGAAGGGATTATATATGAAAAAGAAAGGAAATGGGTAAATGTCAAGGAGACAACATCCCATATCCAGGTTAAAACGACCCAAAACAAAGCATCTAGGGGTCACCGTACGGTATTCAACACAGTGAGGAACCTCACAACATAAAGCAAGCCCTAAATGGGCCCAAAAAAGTGAATAAATCAATGGTAACAAACCACATCCAATAACCAAAATATCAAGAAACTAAAATTTTATAAGAAGACCAGGACAAGCCAATGACCAACATATGTAACATAAAATTTTGTCCTCTGTGAAATAATGTCCAAAGGACAAAATTTCATATGAAATAATGTTTCATAATGAAATTTTGTGCAGGACACAATTTCATTATGATATAATGTCCTTCACTGTGAAAAAATGTCCACCATTCAACTTTATTTCATAATAAAATTTAGCCATGTACAATGATGAACACAATGTCATATTGAAATGCAGTTCACCAAATAAAATAACTTCTGAAAAATCTTTGAAAATGTAATGGTTACATTGTAAATAACCAACACAAGATACACGATTGGGTTACCAAAGGGCTGATAAATTCATTTTCAGTATGTAGGAGGCTACCCCTTTGCTTTATTTTATACACCATCTACCAAAAGTAGGGGACATATTGTTTTATTCCTTTCCATTCGTCCTTCCTTTTATCTGCTTGCTTGTCCCAAGAGTCTACATACGGATAAAATGTTTGTACTAATAAAAGTTTTACGTTAAAAAGTATCTTAATTAAGCAGATGATTTAATAAGACTTAATTTTTGTGTATTTTAACAAAGACAATATTTATCTGCTTGGCCATATTAGCCTGATTCAACTTGAATCTTGCATAATCATCAAATGTGTAATACAGACACATTTCCATGGGGCATTCTTCATGTTCTTCACTCTTTTTCTACTCATCAAATTATTGTTTATTTTCAATTCCTTATAAATAAGTTCTTGATACTACTTTTACCATATCTATTATTATCAATTTCATCAAAAATCCTGTGACTTTTAATTTTTAGACACTATAATGATTTAACACATTGTTTACATTAATGTTCAAAATTCCAT
Organism: Modiolus philippinarum; assembly: GCA_002080025.1. Lineage (NCBI taxonomy): Eukaryota > Metazoa > Mollusca > Bivalvia > Mytilida > Modiolidae > Modiolus > Modiolus philippinarum. The sequence goes on along the minus strand of MJUU01006177.1, from coordinate 26,775 downwards.
AGCATGAAATATTGTTCCCCACAAAACTTTTAATAATCTCCCTTCCATCTGGACATAATCCCCTGATACCTTCCCATGAAATAATGTCTTAAAGGACAAAATTACATATGGAAAAATGTCTTTTCCTGGACAAGTTTTCACAGGCAAGGACACAATTTCATAACCTATTTCTATGAAATTTTGTTCAGATGGACATTATTTCACAGGACAAAATTTTGCTTTACACATATTCCTAACTTGGGACAGGCGCAAAAATTGCGGTGTATTTAAACTCGTTTTCTTGGACCCCCTATGTGTGGTGAATGGCTAAAAAAATAAATACACAAAAAGACTCACAGTAAAAAACAAAATAGAAAAAATACGACTACCCTTACAATGAAGTACTTAAAACATGAAGACGATACACACAGGTACTGTCGCAGTTACTAACAGCTAGCTAAGGACATAATTTCCTTTGACTATGATATCAAGCCTTCTTACATATGACATTTCAATATATTTATTAGAATTGACATACAAATATTATAAGAGTTACCTAAATCGTCGAGCCTAAATCTAAATATAACTTTTAATTAATAATAAAATTCTAAAATACACATCATTGGCACTTTGACCTAATAATTCGGACAGTTATAACTAGTAAACAAAAAAATCACATTAAATGTTATTTTGACACATGTCGACCATTAAAATTATAGGAAGTGCGCAGATGGAACTCAAACTATGTAATTAACAGTCATCCATAGTATTTTTCGATTGTTTTGTTTTGTTTATTTTATTTAAACCTTTTTTCTTGTTTTTGTTTTGTTTTGTTTTGTTTTCGTTTTTGTTTTTTTATATTTATTTAGACATTTTCGTACTTATGGGCATATGGTATAATTTTTCACATTCTCTATACAATTTTTCCAATTCAGCCGTTAAATCTGTCCCATCCTGGAATATAAAGACTTATAATTATCTGGATTGATTGAATATTGTTTAACGTCTACTCAGCAATATTTCAGCTATATCAAGACGAGAACAAGTTTGTTAATAAATAATCATTTTGGGGTATGGGAAGGGCCATGGGACGGGAAATTCTGACTGCCACTGGAAAAGTAGGGTGAAATCGTCAAGGGCGGGGAATTTAGCCTTGTAGCCGATCACCTACGGACCACCCCAAAAAAGAGCTTGCTACAAGGGTTCTTTAACGTGCAGGAAGCGTGGCATTTCTTCCAACACGTGGACCTGAGTTTACATCCCATCCGAAAGATGGGTTGTGTATTTATTAATCCCGCACAACCACGGAATGGATCCTATTTCTATATCCCGGGACCCTCGGGGTCAGCCTCCGTTTAGCCGGAGATACTAGATACATGTTATTTATATAATTCAATGAAAAATTTACTTGGTTGTAAATAAATATCCAAAAATTAAAAATAAAAATATATCAAGGTATACTTTAAACGGATCCGAATTACACGTGCACGAGGGCACTTGGTCACATTGTAAATCTTCGACAGATCCAATAAGAAAAAAAATCATTATTTAGTTAGTTTTAAAGGCAGGAGTGAAATATACGTCTTTTGGTAATTGTTTTTTACCTTTTCTGAATGAGGAAACACACAAGACATGAAATGATAAGAATTATAGGTAGTCGACTTCACAATGGAAATGAATGTGTCTTATACAAATTAATCGCCTTATGTCTATATGTTATGGTTTCGCAGCTATATTTTTTTTCAATCACATATATGCTTCGGGTTATTGACTGCCCCTAAACATGAATGAAATACACAAATTATTCTATATAGTGCAGTCGCATACACAATGGCTTCATACTGAATTTTTTTGATAAAAAAGATAGTCACCTAACATGGTCCAGCAATACTAGTATGTCTTTTTTATCAACGAGTCCCGGACAAGGGTTTGACTTTGGAAGAGACCGTGTATTATTGAAGAAAAAAAATCAAAATCAATTCAATAAGGTCAACAATTCTAAATAAAAAAGACACCAGGTACGTCAATATCCCCGAAGCGAAAAAGGAAAGTACAAATAACTGAAATAAAGGAATGTCAAGAGTGTCGTCTTATTTCGTTCTAGTGTGTAATTCGAAAATTAAAATGCTGTTAAAGCAGGGAAATGTATAAAGTAATGAGATAGCGTGTGAAAATTGAAGATAAAATCTTTATCAAATAGTTGAACTTGGTTGACGGACATTTCGAATTGACTGAGAATTCCCACACTGTTATGTTACACTTCTACCTATTCATTGGCATTAGCTTATTCATATACATCTTTCGTAACATGTCTAATAGGACTTTGCGAAGGCAAGAAAAATTGATCAACCGATTAAATGGTTCTAACGTCCAACTAGCGAAATATTTCAACTTTAATTCAAGACGAGAACAGATTTTTGAATGCAAAAACAATTTGGGAAAATGGAAAACGCCGGGGGATAATTGTACAGAAAATTTATGTTTCCATGCCAACGTTCTGTCCAAATCGTGGCAAGTTAGAGGGGGGGGGGCTTTTGATTTAAAAAGTGTATTGATTTCTTTGCATGACTATGTTCCGCACTGGCGGCAATGTTTTTGTCAGATCGGAACGAAATATGCAATCCTTGTACATTTGTAAAGGAACTTCCATATATCCATTTACAACATCATTCCAGTACAGTTTGGTTGAATTTGCTTCCATAAGTTCTGAGAAAATGATGTTTTTCCAATAGGACTCAAATGTTAAACCATGTTCCTCGCTGACAGGTATGTTTTGTGTTGGATCAGAACGGAATGAGCAGTTTGTGTTAATCGCCTTCAATACCGATATTTCCTGTAAAGTTTGCTTGAATTGTTTAATTGGTTTTAGAGGAGATGATCAAAATGTGAACAATTAACGACCGGACGGGTCAGGAGAGCTAAAAAAGGAATAATTTAAACTCTTTTTCAGGTTTATTGAGTTTGGGCCAATGCAAGCTGAACACGATTTTCTGTATCTACAATTTGTTATTGAAAATTGAATAAGTTTATATTTCTTGATGCAAACCTTTACCCACTATTTTTATTAGACATAATGCAAATAAAACACATCGCTTATTACATACAAATATACAAGACCGTTCACGTTAAAGAATCCTTGCAACAGTCCCGAAGGGTGTAGGTTAACGGGTTGCGAGGTTGACTCCCCCTTCACCCTGATGTCTTGATCAACCGGTTCTCGTCTTGGATTTTGGCTGAAATGTTGAAATTAGGACGTTAAACGCCATTCGACCCATCAATCAATTTTTATTGATATGGCAATTACTCATAAACTAGAGTAATAATATGATGAAACCTCAGTCCGAACTTTGACAATATTAATACCGAAGTCAGTGTTGCAATCTGGAAAGGCTACCTTTCCGGATTGCAACATTGAAGTAAAAGTAGGAAGTAAGAAGTAAGAAGTAAGAAGCAAGAAGTTAGAAATATTTTGAAAGATATACGACACTGAGTATGTAGAGCAGGGAACGAACACCCAACCCTCATCCTTAAAATTTATGGTGCATCCCTTTACTTGCCTAGTATTCCAGGAGGGGTATATTTTATTGCTGATTTTTGAAAATTCTAAAACGAATGTGAGGCACTTTCAGTACTCTTCTCTAAAATAAAATTACCCATAAAACTTGGAAACTGCATGTATCTAAATCAACTGAAAATGAATCTATCTGTTAAAGGTTAATGCACACCCTTACCAGTTATTTTTATTGGACATGATGCAAATAAAACACATCGCTTATTACACACAAAAATACACTACCGTTCACGTTAAGGAATCCTTGCAACAGTCCAGTAGTATGTAGGTAACGGATTGCAAGGCTGACTCGCCCTTCATCATTAATCTAATCACGTTGATAAATCTGATCTCGTCTTGAAAATGTAGCTGAAATGTTGACATTACGACATTCAACGCCATTCGATCCATCAATCACTTTTTATTGCCTTTGAATATAAGTCATAAACTAGAGGAATAATATAATGAAACTTCAGTCCTAACATTGACAATATTAATACCGAAGTCAGTGTTGCGTAGCCTTTCCGGATTGCAAGATCGAAGTAAGAAGTAAGAAGTTAGAAGTTCGAAGTAAGAAGTTAGAAGTAAGAGGTAAGAAGTTAGAAGTTCGAAGTAAGAAGTTAGAAGTAAGAAGTAAGAAGTAAGAAGTTAGAAGTTAGAAGAAAGAAGTACTAGAAGATGGACATATTTTGAAATATATTTATATAACATCTGGAGCAGGGAATGAGCTCCAAACTCTAATCATTACAACTGTGTCGTTCATCGCTTTATAATAAACAATTGCAAGTCATAATATTCTAGAAGGGGAAGATTTAAGGATGTATTGACACCGCTCTGAGTTTAAATCCAGCAAATGTGTGCGTATCCATGCATCCACTTCCTTGATTTTCTGGACTGGGTGATAAGATTTTCCTCCCAATCTTATCACTCTTACCTTGATGAACTAAGTTCCACCATACAACCTATATAGTCTCGAAGGGGTGTATAAAAAGAGGATGAACAAAAACCAAATCAATCTTTTCCGATTGCAAGAATTTATCTTCCAAGGACTATTGCAAAATTGAACACGATTTCCTATATATGAAGTTTTCTGTCAGTTGAATTAGTTTATATTTCAAAATGCACACCCTAAACTGCTGTTATCTAAGACATAAAAGGGGGTATTGAAGGTGTCCGGGCCCTTTTTTTTTTGGAGCGGGAATCGTGAAAAATACCCCTTTATAATAGGCGTGATGCGTGACTTCATAGAATTTTTAACGTGAAGGCCACAAATTTATAAGATTGATGACATGCACGATGGGTTCTTCAGGACCCAGATAATACAAAAATACAAGACCTTTGACGCCCAAGAAGTTAGCAACCGAAGTTTAGGCTAACCCCTGCCCCTCAACCCCTTTATCCAGTGGTATTCAAAATTACTCCCTCCTCAGTGTTTCTCTGTTCCCAAATTGATTGTAATCGTCTTGAATTTTAGTTCAAATATTGCTAGTAGAAGGTCTAACACCATTTAAGCTACAAATCAATATTTATTGATTTCGTGATAGGTCATACAGTCCTAACAAAACTGAGAAAATTAAATACCGAAGTCGATGTTGCAATCCGGAAAGGCTACCTTTCCGGATTGCAACATCGAAGTAAGAAGTCAAAAGTCGGAACTCGGGAGTCCCCTTCCGGCTTTCGTAATATACCGAACTATTTCCAACACCACAGTTGTAATGAGGTCTTGGCGAAATGTATGCTATATATTGGAAGGATAAAGTGCCCCGATCCGACTAGTAACAAATTCTTTAATAGTTTCACATAGTGCAAGAGGAGCAACTCTTTATTTAAATATTGGTCCTGTATTTAAGACACTTTTATAATACAGCTCTTATGATTTTCATTACTATTTATTGTACCTTCGAAAAGCAAAGCATATATTCATCTGATGCTCCTAAGCAATCAATCAAACCATAACAAATTTTGTTTGCAGCAATGCAGCCTACTGTCGCACAGGGTCAATAACCAGGGTTACAGTTACCTGCAACAGAAAAATCTTTCTCAGCAACTCACCACATTTTATTTACATGCATAGTATACCAATGCTATGCGTGTAAATAATATGTGCTTAGTTGTGTGTTCAGTTACATGTAAGTTAAAATCTACTAAGTCATGAAGTAAAGTTTTTGTTTTCCGCTAGTTACATCCAGTGGGAGACTTGATACATTGAGATAAGATCATATGATTTTTAAAAACATGTTAAGCATTCGCACTTTGTCAAAGTGGGAATAAACTCGAAATTGTAAAACTACCTTTGCGAATATTTTCTGAACCAGATCATTTATGAGTTTAATATTGTTTTTTTTTTAAACAACAAAACAAAAGATCCTCTTACTTTCTCCAGATATATAACAGAGGGTAATTGATTCTAGAGTGCACCCGAAGTAGAGATCAAGTCTAAAGTCCAATTTTCATTCATTCTAATTTTATATTTAGAATGCTATTGTTTTTTTGTATTTGTTTCTTCTTTTTTAATTTGAAGTACAAAAATATGCTACCTTTTGAGTCCGTCACGGAGTTCATGGACTCCAGTGGTCAAATTCAAACTAGGGTTCTCCGAAAATAAGGCCAAAGTCCTGATTCCAAAATGGAGGTGATACCCTAATAAAATGAACTGACCCCTTGGACACAAATAAATTGTCGGATAAATGTGCACGTAAGATTACAGTATCTTTCCAACTAAATGATTTTTGTTTATTTTGTGTTAATTTGTTTTTTTTTTGTTTTTTTTGTTTTTTTTTGTTTTTTTTTTTTTGTTTTTTATTAGCTAACCTGGCCCAAAAGGCCATTTGAGCTTTTGCCATCACTATGCGTCCGTCGTCCGTCCGTCCGTCAACAATTTCAAAAATCTTCTCCTCTGAAACCTCCGATACACAGACGATGTACTTTCCCTTAATAATCCAATGTTCAAGGAATATTTACACAAGATCTATCCAAATGAATTTGAAATTAAAGATTAAAGAGACTAATGATACATCCACTTCAGCTTCGTATTTATATCTTTTAATATACATTTAGGAAAAAGACGTTAAAATCTAAGCTATATGGCAAACGTGATGATTTTAACTCCCCAATTGTGAACATTCCCTTTTTGAGCAGCAATATACAACGTACCTACCTCTCCAGCCTATGGAGTGTACATTTCACCGTTGATTCGTTACTGACGAGCATCTAGTTTATACAGTGATTTTTTTAAATAAAGCAAACACTGTCCCAAAAGCTGCTTAGTCAGGGCTTTGTTCAGCCTTTTTAAATTTCATCCTTTCAGAAATTCTATGGCCGTCACCATGGCATCATTGACAGATATGACGAGTCTGTGTCCCAAATGAAAACGGACATTTTCAGTTAGTTTCACGTCTTCACGGATTTGACTCAACCCTGAATTGACTCACTGATAGTGTGACGGGTGCCGCTAGCGGAGCAGGACATGCTTACACTTCCGCAATACTCCTGGTTTCATGGGAGTTCACACTATTAGTTCTAAATGTTATCTTTTTATTTCCGTGCATTGCAGCTGTGTCACGTCCTTGTTTTGTCTTTGTTTTTCTCTGTTGCCGTTTTTGCCATGTCTTTGAACTTCGATTTTTGTGGTCATCGCTTCCCTTGTTCCTTCGGTATTCTACTGCCGTTGTTTCACATACAATACTACTAGACCAAGTTTCTAGTGTGAAATAAAGTATTTCCATTTTATCAAATATTTTCCCAGATGTTTAAAGACAGTGTGAAAAAAAGACCATCCCCGTGCAGTAAAAGATTTTGATTCGAAATACACCCCCTGGCACAAATGGAATGTTTTATTTTTCTTCTCTTGCGAATTACAACCCCTTTTCAGTGAAAATCAAAACTCTTTGCCAGCTTGTCCCTCCCACATTTATTTACCTTATCTTTTAAATGTTTTCATTAGTCTTGATATAGCTTACATTATGCTCACCTGCTGTAAAACCGTTAATCAATACCGTTAATCAAACATTTTACGCTGTGGCGGGACCTTTGTGTGTGTTTTTGTGTATAATATTTTACGAAAGGATATGGAGTAAATGAACATGAGACCATAACACATATGTTAACTCTAACTGCAATAATTTAAATGAGCTGTATGGCCATTTCGGAAATGTATTCCTCATCAGCAGCACCAGAACCCAAACAAAGGAAATCCATAATTTCAACAAAAAAAATGTTAAAATGCATAAAACCAAACGAAATTCGAATAGTCAGTAATATCAAATGTATAATCCCTTAATTGCTATTATCGAAATGCCAATATACAGAAGCTAAAATTAATAGTAACTTCGGCATTTTGTTATCAAGAAACAGGGGATTTCAAACGAAAGACAATTTCATGATAACTGAGTTCTTACGATTTTAAATTGAAAATGAAAACAGTTCGGACAATTAATGAACACGTCACATGACGTTGCATTTTACCCACTAAAAGTCATATGAGCGCATGTGCTAAATTCAGGGCCGCAGTGATCGTGAAAGGGTCTGTTTTGTCCTATGTTTAATTTGAGTTGTCTTTCTTTTGTCATACCCGGCACCTGAAACGGTTTCAGGGGCGCTAACTACAGAGCTACCGGGCGCGTCCCCAGTTGGTGGATAAGGGAATGCCTTGTGTATTCGGGGGAGTCAGGTCATAATACCTGTCCGCGAACCATTGTAGCCAAACTGTATGGAAAAACGTCAAGCTCCATGCAGTATAAAGGTCCTTTCTTTATTGTCTATAGACAGCAGAGTCACTGGGACTCGTATAAAAGACTAAATTTCCTGCCTCTACCCATTTCCAGTGGCAATAAAACTAGTTGTCCCGGTTGTCCCTTCCACCTTTTGTTTCTTTCTTCTCTTACTTATGTTTTTTGAATTGATGAACTTGTTCTCGTCCTGATATAGCTGAAATATTACTCACTGGACGTTAAACTCTTAACTAATCAATCAATCGATCTTTTTTCATAAATGAATAAAAAAAAATTACCCGGAATCTTCACCTGGATTTTACTTTCACTTTTTTTAAAGCGAACACGATGGATAGAAAGTAATCAGAACCGATATTGGAGGAGAAAAATGCCATAACATTTTGTACTACTTTAAAACAGTCGAACGTCAAAACTTCTGAAATCGCGAGGATTTGAGGGAAATATAGTTTCCATAACGAGAACTAGTTGATTATGAAATTTCTCACATCGAGATAAATAAATTTTGCAAAAGTTTGAAAGCGAGGCTTGCCGAGCTTTTAAACATTTGTAAATTTATTTAACAAGATGTGCGAAATTTCAAAATTAACGTGTTTAAGTTGTGGAAACTGTTTCTCTAATTTCTCTAATGACTGGAGGAAAGACACCGAGGATTGTATTCCGAATAAATTTGGCGGGAAATGTCACGAAACTTGTTCTCCTCTCTAGAGAGGAGAACGAATGTTTCCACACCGTTCAGGAAATGTGAAAACTTGATAGAAATTAGAGAAACTTGCCTCTACTGTTTACAGCTTTTGGCAGAAATATTCTGCAGTGAAAGAACAAAGACCGTATACAAGTGAATAGTCAGAATCATTGACATCACAAGGCAAACGACAGATTTTTCGTTTTGTTCGAGAAGTTCGTCGCCGCGATTAAAAGGAAGTTACAAATATTTGGAATGTCAAAAAGGTGTCTGTTTTGTTAAAATAACTGTTAAACGGACTTTATATTAGAAAGGCTATCACCGCAAAGTTGTTAAAAAAGATTGATCGATTGATTGATTGATTGATTGATTGTTGTTTAACGCCAATTTTAGCAATATTTCAGCTATATCATGGCTTGAACTGTTGATAATGTAGTAATAAATATAAAGTTAAAAGGTTCACTTAAAACATATTGCTTTATACAGATAAATATCAAAATACCGAAGTTACTGTCAATTTATTTTCTACATATGCGCATTTCGACAACTTATGTCTCATCAGTGCAGATAAAACCAAAACATTTGGAAGTCCATTAACCAAAACGTGTAAAATCTGATGGAGAACAAATAACCAAATGGGTCTAAATAGAAAAGATTTATAAAAGATAAAATCATATAATAGACAATTTAAGGTAATAGATCAAATTTGATGAATTTAAAAATTGGATAATAAACCTATATTTTACTATACAAATTAACAGCTTTTAAAAATTGAATCATTTTATCGCCAGCGACGTTTGTAAATAATTCTTTAAGAGAATCAGCTGTATAAAATGTGCGACGTTTGTCCCATGTTAAAAAAGAAAATGAGGGCGAGTAAAAAAAGTCAAAAAAGTTTACTTTGCCGTCGATTGATTGATAGATTAGTTAAACGTCCAATGAGCATTATTTCAGCTACAAGAATATCAGGCCGACGAGAACAATTAATCATTTAAATAAAAATGAAGTAAAAGTAGAAAGAATTACAGGCGGAAGGGGCAACGAGTTGAATTGTCACTGGAAAAGGGGAGAAATGGGTAGGGGCAGGAAATTTAGCCTTCTATACAGACCCAATGACTTTGCTCTCCTTAGAAAATATAGAAGGGGTCTTCAAACTGCATAGAGAGTGATAGTTCGGCTACAATAGTTCGCGGCCAGGCTCTCCGTATTTTGACCTGACTATCCCGCAAATCCCCTATTAATCAGCTGGGGACACGCCCGGCAGCTCCGTAGCCCGAGTCCCTGAAAAACCGATTCACGTGCCTGGCTTTGGTGTTGAAGGGAAAGGAGTGAAACGGTGAGTATTTGAAAAAAAATGATGAATGTAAAATTGAAATTTGGAAAGAAAAGTTTAAATTTCTTTTGAGAAAATTAATCCACCGGGTAGAAAAAGACCGAGTATTATGAATTGGGCCTGTATTTTGTTTCATGTTATAGGAAAAAAAAATAAGTAGAATGTGTCCATGGGACACGGATGCCCCCGCCTCTTTGAAATCGAAACCCCCAAATTATTAAAGGCACATCTATATACAATATAAATATATCAATTATTTATAAAATAGGATCTATCTCCTGTGATAAATAGGTATTGGAACTGGTTTGGTTTTGATATAATGCAGAATTCCCACAAATAATTTTAGGAACAATCTTATATGCAATAATAATATATTTTTAGCAACTGTGACCTTGACTTTGTTGGTACCAACCTGGAAATAAATAGGGCTCGGTCTTGGGTGATAAGCAAGCACGTGACCAAGTATCGTTTAGATACAATGCAAGGTACTGTAATATCATCCGGAAACCAACATTTTATTTGAATTTTTTAGGAACTGTGACCTTGACTTTGTGGGTACCAAGCTGGAAATAATTTTATTAGAATTTTAGTCTATTTTTAGCAACTGTGACCTTGACCTTTGGGGTACAAACCTGGAAATCATTAGGGTTCTGTCTTGGGTGCTAAGTAGGCATGTGACCAAGTTTTGTTTTGATTGTATGCTTGATACTCAAGTTACCATCCGGAAACGAAACATTTAATGAAATTTTAGTCTATTTTTAACAACTGTGACCTTGACCTTGGGGTATCAACCTTGAAATCGATAGGGTTCTGCCTTGGGTGATTTGTAAGCATGTGACTAAGTTTGGTTTTGATCCGTTGCAGGATACTCAAGTTATCATCAAGAAACCAAACTTAATTGAAATTTTAGCCTATATTTAGCAACTGTGACCTTGATATTGGGGGTATCAAGCCTAGCAATCGATAGAGTTCTGTCTTGGGTGATAAGTAAGCATGCGTCCAAGTTGGTTTTGATCCCATGCAGAATACTCAAGTAGTTATCATCCGGAAACCAAAACTTTATTGAAATTGTAGTCTATTTTTAGCAATTGTGACCTTGACCTCGGAGGTATCAACCTGGAAATCGATGGGGTTGTGTCTTGGGTGATAAGTAAGCATGTGAACAAGTTTGCTTTTGATCCGATGCAGGATTCTCAAGTTATCATCCGGAAACAAAAAAGATGGACGTACGGATCAGGGTAAACCTTAATGCCCCCGACCGCCTACCGGCGGGGGCATAAAAATTCATTTATTAATGGCAATATTAATACCGATAAATACATGTGTACATAACTATAATGGAAAACAATTTTTGGCCTGTGTTAGCTAGGTACATGTATTTTGCAAATGATCAGTGCATCTTTCAAGATGAAAATCAATCTGTTCAGTACAAGGTATACACGGAAAATAATATGAATCACATGAAATGGCCCGCTCAAAGTACAGATTTGAACACCATTGCTAGAAAAATAACTTGAAGATGATGCACAACATTTTGAAAAAAGCAGACTTAAAGAGGGACATTTAGTCAAAGGGGAAATATCTCAGATCTCAAGACTTTTATCAATCAATTCTAAGGAGACTGGTAAGAGTAATAAAATAAAAAGGGTGTCTGACGAAGTACTTAGGTAAATGATTTATTTTTTTTCATGTAGAAAAAATAGAATTTGTTAGCATAGAATGAACATTGCCATCTTCTTTTTATAAATTCTTTTGACTCAAGACTCTATGTTGTACTCAGGTCGCTTATCACTGATGATTGTAGCTATTTAAGTAATGTTTGGTAAATTGTTGGCTTTTTTATTGATACCCACGACCTGTTTCTTAAACCTGTTTTAATTTTTGCTACTTACTGGATATAAGAAAGACCTGATATCTCATTGACTCCACCTTTAAGACCAACTGCACTACCACTTTCGTCTCCTATTAATACTTTGACATTAAAAACTTTAAATAAATTAAATTACGTTTATACTTATTTTGAAGGGCCCCATTGGAAATAAACCGGAAGGTTTTCATGGGTTATCCTTGGTTGACAAGATCTGGGGTAAAAAATTAATGTTTTTAAATTATATGAAATTTTTAATCGCAATCTTAACTTCTTGATTTTTAACCTTAATATATTTTACCTTTTACCTTTACCTTTAAATTGTGAATGGGTTTGAATATAAAATTTGTCATCAGGTTTGCACATATTACCAGGTCTGAGGCTTCTATAAAGTATTTTAACTTCACCGGGACATATGTCACCTCCAAGGCAGATATGTTTTGATTTATTACACGTATATTCTTAAAGTATTGTTTGTCTTTCATGAACTAGCTCAAGGTACTCCGTTCCAGTTATGTTAGTATTTTTCTGTGCCACATCACCCCATCATAAGTTATAATGCTCAGTCTTTACTCTCATTCAAAAATTAGTTGTAAAATGCCAACAAAAAGTGTTGATGATTGCAGTAGGTGTAGACGTAATTTTTTTTCTCAAACAAGATATTTATTTCCTCATCATCCACTTGGTCAGAAGTTTTTTTACCATTCCTTTTATCTTTTTTTAATCAACTTGTTTAGCTTTTAGACCCTGTCTTGAATTATAAAATTCCCATTTATCTTTTATTTACTTTTCATACATGTTATTGACGTTCTCAACTTTGATGAATGTTTTTCAAGTAGTTTGACTCATGTTCTGATTGGTCTATTTTACGTATCCCAAGAAAAAAAAACGAACAAAGATACTCTTGTAGTACTTTTTGACTTTTTTTAATTTCAGAGTGATCATTTTTGATGCAAGAATGTAATCTTGAAAGATTCAGCTAAAATTATCTTGAATTGCAATGCTAGCATCAAAGTGAACATCACCAATATTGATGTTTGCAAGCTCTTCATCAGACTGGGAGGCTTCAAGAGATTCATAATCTGGGACAAGGAAATCTCCCCTTCAAAGTTCATTCTTCAAAGCCTTAGTAAAAAAATCACTTTTGGGTTGATTTCAGAACATATTGCCCTGGAAATTCACTGAACGGCTTTTGACAATCAACTTTTTTGTTTATCTCCCCTTTCAAATCGATGATTTTTCGAATCTTAAATTGAAAAGTCGACTCCATGGTGGCAGACTGCCATGTCAAGCCAGCAAATACAGAAGAAAAATAATTTGCATACGACAAGCTATAATTTTAGTAGTCTGCATTAATTATTAATTTGAATTTATTAATTTATTTGACTATTCTTAGAACAAGTTTAACTTGAATGTCGAAGTGTTAAAACAACTGAAATATTCGTCGCGTAAGCGACAGTCTCTAAGGTAAACAAAAACCCGGATTAATTTTTTGGTCTTTGCATGTTAAGAGGGGCTATTTGACTGGTAAAAAAATCAATGTAAGATCGGGTTACTGGAGTGAAAGATCGTTTCACGTGAATCGATCTTACATTGTTCATCTTTTCTACTGAAAATGACCATTTACGGAATTATACACTTTTATGACCCAAAAGTGTCCTAAATATTTCCCCAAGCTTTCTTTTCCCATTTCTTTTTTTTCCAAACTTCGAAAGCCGTCTGTTTTTCACAATTCATACCAAACACCTCCAAAAGAAAAGCAAATAGTACATGTAGTTTTCTTAAGCATAACATAATTGTGGTTTCTCACTCACAGCTTCTGGAACAATCTGTAATCCTTTATCAAGTAGTCTATATAAAGCTGTTTCATTTAAATTCCCTTTGCTGTCAAGTTCATCATCATAGATTATGTTGTACAAATCATGAAAATCTGACACAGAGCAGATAACCTTTCCGTTATATTCTCTTTTATTCTTAATTGAATGTATACTTAACCAAAAGTATTGGCATCCTACAAGATACTCCACTTTTGATAGAATCGTCTTTGCTAGATGAATCTTCGCCAAAATTGAACATTTTTTACAAGACGCCCAATTCTCAAAACTTTCCCCTTGGTACTAGCAATACTTTTATATTTCACATATTGTTTCAGAACATTACTTCTGAATCTGAAAAGTGCTACTAAGTAAACGCTTTTCTCCTTTCCGTTACTTTAAAAGGATAGAATTAAGAATATTATCAACATTGGTTACAGATTGAAATAGTCCTTAATTGAATGTATACTTAACCAAAAGTATTGGAATCCTACAAGATACTCCACTTTTGATAGAATCGTCTTTGCTAGATGAATCTTCGACAAAATTGAACATTTTTTACAAGACGCCCAATTCACACCAGCAAAATTAGTTTTCACCTCCCAATTCTTTTGCTTCTCCAGGGCCTGCAGTCGATACAGTGACTTCCTTGATAGAGATCGGTTGCCCAATAATATACTACTTTATCAAGAGTATGTTACCCATAATTTTGTCAACACTGCAAAAACTTTATGGTCTACACGCGATTTTGTGAAAAGCTACTGGATATACAATAGATTTTTGCCTTTGACAGATTAAGTTTGCTTTTTCCTGGATTTGACTTTACCACCCAAAATGACATGTTCAACATGACGGGTGTTTTATTTTCTGCTTACACTACCCGTGCACCTAGTATCACTAACTGTTTTAATCTGGTCCATTTTGTTCATTTTTATGTGTGTCTCAATATTTATTTTCTGTACAATCCTGCTCAAGTGATGTAACTTGTCGTTTTTAGACAAACAATTCAGTGTAAACATACGTAACTTTAATATATATTTAATGGGATGTTTCTTTTTCTTTTTTATTGTGCAGGTTTTCCATCTTGGGGGCTTTCTGCTTTTTCCATATTTCTTTTTTTTTTCTTTGAATTTCTAGGTAGGGACTAAATTTTAAAGACATTCCTTTCTTTTCTTAAGGGCAAACATAATGTATGGTCCATTTGTTCATGTTTTTTTTTTAAAATAGCATACAAAATACCTTTTCAGCTGCTATCTGTGAGGAACAATTTGATTAATTAAGGGAAAGGCCATAAAACACGTGATCATGCAATTATTCCTGAATTTCAACATTAAGTAACTTACAAAGGCAGTGCATATATTTTGTGCTACTCGTATAGCAATTGTATCAAAAGTTTCATATCTCAATTAGAAAATTATGTTGAAAACTAAGGAGCTGATTTTTGGCTTTCTATCTTGAGCCTTTCATTAATTGTTCTCAATCAGCTTTTGTACACCTTTCGATTTCTGGATTTCCAATGTTATACAATCTGCACTGATGAGACATGAGTTGTCGAAATTGCCATATCCAGAAAGTAAATTTAAAGTAACTTCGGTACTTTTGTTCTTTAAACCACACGATTTTCATAATATATGTCTTTCACTTTGAGCAATTGTCTGAACTATGTACAAATAAAACAGCATCCCAACTCTTTTCCACTAGTATAAAATAGTGATTCATTTCTAGTACATACCCATTCAATTCAATGTCTGTCCAGAGTGTGCAAGTCAAAAGCTTTATTTAAAATTCTAAAACGTTACATTAAGCAAGGACACAAGTGACTGTTTTGGCTGAAGAGTTGTCTTTTGCACAAAATTGTATGCCCAATGGACATTTTGAAATGGCATAAAAATGATCTGAGAGGGTGCAATTTTGTCTCTACATCTCTACCATTTTTAGGCTTGGCAAACATTTGTAAAAAACAAATAAAGCAATCAGTCTTGCTTCTTTTTTCATTTTTATCTTTTTTTAATTCAAATAACTAAAATAAAAAATATTCGGAAATCCATAAACCAAAAAATTGTAAAATCTGATGCAGCACAAGCAACCAAAACGATCTAAATGGAAAACCTATAGCTACGCCAGAGGGATACTTCTTAGTTTTAAGAAAAATTTTATTAAAGTTTCAGAAGAAAATCTGTTTCCGGGTCAGCATCCAAATACTGACTACCGGGTTGATGGCCAGTGGTTGTAAATAACAAAATAGGGAGGTTACTGTCTATTAAGTAGATGTTAATTGCTATTTCGGAAACTCATGTCTCTTCAATGTAGATCAAATCAAAATATTTGGAAGACCATAAACCAAAAATCTGTAAAATGTGATAGAGAAATGAATGAGATCTAAATACTATTTACTGCAGAGATGTTTACCACTACGGATTTTCCGTATTTTTTACGGGTTTTCGAGTAAAAATACGCACTGCGGATTCACATTGCAAATATACGGTTTACTCATGAACCTGGAAATAAAACATACCTATTTCCGAAATAGGGCAAACATTGTTAAAGAGAAGATTCCGATAGAAGAACAACGTAATTTTAAGCTCTCAGTTGATCTAGATCTGTCTGCCTTCGACTTTTTAATTGTTTTTCTTGTACAATTCCCTGGTAGATTATGGCATGGTGTTGTAATTTTTGGTCATTGAAGGTGTTTCCCATTATCTTCTCCACAATAATAATTCAAAAGACACACAAACCAATGGAAACAAACTTTATGTGCAAACGTCACGCCCTGTGAGTAAAAAACTTATTTGTTTCTAGTAGAGATATCCCATAAAAGTACGTAACGGACGAAGAACGTATATATAGGGGACCACGTACTGTTTTCCTGACTCAATACAAAATAAAGGGCAATCTTCTTGTATTTTTACACTTAAATGTTCGTTTAATCTGGCTCGTATCTTTTTCGTCCAAACTGGTCATACGTACAATATACCTATCTGGTTGACCATGACCTTACCAGACCGTGCAGTTGTAGATCGATAATTTAATTTGACTGAATCTACGACGTCTTCTTGATTATTGTTTAAAATCAATTTATAACATTTGTTGGTCACTACTTTTTCGGAAATAAAAAGGATTATTAATGCTACATGGTCATACTGAAATCGTAAAGAGCAATTTCTTTTTTTAACTTTTGTTTTGAAGCAACTATTTGATAATTATCTATAAAACACAATATTTTGAGAATAAAATAATCTACCGTAAGAGGAATGGAGATAAAAAAAAATTAAGACCTTGACAGGAAAACAGATATAAAATTATGAAAGATATATTTACTGATAATATACATGATATATGATAAATTTGGGGAATATATCATATCCAGTCAGTAATATTTTTTTCAAGTGTGCGGGAAAATATAAGCCTGGTTGACAATTAAGCCCCTCCAAGACATTTAATGGTTGATGTTTGTGATGAACGGATTCTTGATGTATGCATCGCTTCAAGATCAAGACCAATAATGATTCACAGGACTGTGCCATGAAACCACAATTTGAAAGCAAAGCTAAAAGTATCTTTTGGAAAGTGTTTATATTCTATTTCATGAATTCTAAGAACATGTATGTATATGTTAGAAAGAATTCCATATGTCACCCTTTTGGTTGATTGATTCCTTATATAACGTCCAGTGAGCAGTATTTCAATTTTATTGATCAGAATGAGTACGTCAAGAAAATCAATTCAAAACAATTATTAGTATAAGAAGACAGAAATAAAGGTTGAAGGGACGATCGAGGGAAAAACGTTTGATTGCCACTGGTAAAAGGGAGAAATAGGTAGGGGCAGGAAAAATACAATAAATACCTAAGTTCTATGATAAACGGAAACGTTTTTATGTTATACACGTGTTTCAAGGAGTAACCTCTCATCAGAAGCAGGAAAAATACAATAAATACCTAAGTTCTATGATAAACGGAAACGTTTTTATGTTATACACGTGATTCAAGGAGTAACCTCTCATCAGAAGCATTAAAATCAAATAATATGGAAATCCATAATATTCATTACAAAAATACCGAATACCGAAATAGGAGGTCAAATTCAGAACCAAGGACATCTACTGAGTGCCATACAAGGAATGAAGCCTCAGTATTTTTAAGGGGTTAGAATTGTGATAAAAATAGCCAATTTATATAAAACGCAAGGTAATTTAGCCTTATATACCGCCTCGGAACGCTGCCCTCCTGACGAAATATATATGGAACTTGGCGTTTCTCCACATGCAGAGTTGGTCTACAATGGTTCACGGCCCGGCTTACCGTATAGTATTATGACCTGACTAACCGCATGGACAGGCTTTCTCCTATCCACCACCTGGAGACCCGCCCTGCATCTCTGTAGAAGAAGCCCCTGAAACCCATTCAGGTGTCAGGCTCTATAACATTGCCGATAATTTGGTATAAAAGGTTTCTTTTATGATAAAAGAATATAAGAACTACATAATGTTTTGATTTATTACACAGCATACTGCTTGATAATGTGTACCCCACCAACACACACACTTAAGAGAAAAAATATCGAAAGAAAAGATTTTGGTAAACTGTTTATTGTGAGATTAATTGTGGTTGGCATCAGTTGTTTTCTTGACAGTGTCGTGGAAATTTTTTTTCTATTCGGTTAGATTTCTGCCAGTGTCATAAATTTCAAGAGAAACCACCAGCAGCATTATATATAAAGATAATCATGTTTTATATCTTTCTTTCAGCAATATCAATGAATAAAATTACAAATAAAGTTAAAAGTGTTTGTAAAATTAAATGTGTAAAAAACCTCACGGGATAAAAATGTGACAGGACGTACCTGACATCATGCAACTTAAAAATTCTTGCATCCGATAAGCTATGAGGATAGATGTTTGCAAGATGTGTTGATCCTTCTGTAACACATGAAATGAGTTGAGTTTACATCGCATGAGAAAAAAATAAAAATAAAATAGTAGACCACAAAATAAACGAATAAATAAAACTTGTTTCTTAGTACAGAGCAAACGCTTAGAATTTCACGACTGGAACCTGCCTTCGAAAAGAGAGTTGTCAATTGGTTATAGAAAAGAGAGAGTTTCGTTCTATATTTGCTGTTTTTTTTCTCACTTTTCCCAAAACTATGCGCATTTTTTTCAATAAAGGTGTCCCATCCAACACCCCACTTTGTATCCTGTAAAGTAGACCTATTCACATTTAATGAGCTTCATTCTATCGACAAGAGTTAAAATATCAGAATACAAATTCTATAACGTGACCGACAAATGTAATCACCGATGACACATATCAAAAAGGTCTGTTCGATTCTGTCGTATTATCTTTGAGGTTGTTTTTTTGTATGGATGGGCCTAATATATTATCCTGAAAAAGAAGTAAATAAACAATCAAGTCCAAAATAATTCATCTGCCATAGAAAATACCACAACCCTTACAATGGTTATTACATCTATATTCTACTTGGTATACAATAAAGGATCTCTTTTTCATGTTTCGTGGTCATAGGTAAAGTTACGTAGAGATAGGTATTTCTCGTCGAGTTACCTTCTTTTATGTGGTATCTCTACTACTTTGTTTCCATTGATTTATTCACTTTTTTTACCTTTTGGGGCCATTTAGGGCCTGCTATATGGTGTGAGGTTCCTCACTGTGTTGAAGACTGTGCGGTGACCCCTACATGGTTTGTTTTGGGTCGTTTTAACCTGGATATGGGATGTTGTCTCCTTCACATTTACACCATTTCCTTTCTTTTTCATACAAGACCAGACCCACTTGGGTGATAGAAAAGGCAACATTTCCTGCCCCTACCTATTTCTTCCATTTTGCGGCTTCAATAAAAAAAAAACTCGCTGCCATTTTTGTCAATTCCTTCATATCTTTTTCTTTTACTATTACTTTATTCGTTTTTAATTGGTATTTCTCGTACAAGTGCATACTTGCTGGAGTCGCATGGAAAGCTCATTTCCTGCCCCTACCCATTTCCCAAATTTTCCAGTGGCAGATGGGTAGACGGGTCATAAAACGGTAAGCATGTCCGCGAACATTGTACACAAAATACGTGGAAAAACACCACGCCCCATGCATCATGAAGACCCCTTCTTAATTTCTCGCCAGGGGTCTTATTAAGGGCTAAATTTCCTGCCCCTACCCATTTCTCCCTTTTTCAAGTGCCAGTTAAAATTCGTCCGTCCTTTAAATTCTTGTTCTTTTATTTCTGACATTTTGAATTGATTAACTTATTCTCGTCTACATGTAACTGAAGTATTGTTCACTGGACGTATAACTCTAATTAATTGTTCAAAACAATGAAGTAGAAAATCAGGGGATAAAACTGACAAAATGATCCCCACTGCTGAAATGACAAAATTTCTTTTTTAAGTTTTCAGTTATTTTTTAAAATAAGATATTGTAAGTTTTCATAGAAAATAATTTTCAGGCCAGCATCCCATTACGGTCTACCGATTTAAAATAGAATGCTGTTGGTGATTTAATCAAAATTTCTCATACATAGATGACTATATTTTTAGTCCAGAGCCAAAAGGTTGTGTTCAGTGTAATTGAAAACAATTTCTTCTCAAAAATGAACATAGACATCCATAACACGTTGTCACCCGGTTGATAAGAAATACATAATGAGTATACTTTCTGATCATTTCGATCAATGACCATACATATTATTTTATAATGTTTTTCTGATGATTAGGGAAGCTGATCATTTCGATCAATGACCATACATATTATTTTATCATGTTTTTCTGATGATTAGGGAAGCTCCAGTCATCTTCCTTGTCAAAACTTTCATCAATTCTTTTAAATATGACTCAGTTCTTTTAAATATGTATGTCAAAATGCTGATATTTTGTGAATTTTCACAATCATAGAAGTATATAAAAAATTGCATTCAAATCATTGTCATGCTTAAATTATTCTTTTTAATTTAAATTTAGTAATGTACGGATTTTATTCAAAGTAATATCTTAAAACTTAAGCTGCAAAACACAAATGAAACATACAAAATTAAGTCTCATTAATGAACAGATCCCATTTCAGACCTTAGAAATGACCAATCAAAATGCATAAAAAGAACAATTTCTTTACCGATCGAGATGATATGAAAATCGGCTTATAGTGGAAAAAACTGCAAGACATTCTATGTATTGAGTTTCTCGGACATACCATGTTACTTTTCATTTCTTTATCGGTTAGAGTTGTCTTTCCTCGAGCAGGGTAGATGTAAAAGAAATGAAAAACAACATGTACAAGGAGTATGCAAACGTCCAAAGCCATTGAATCTTGTAAAGGGGGGGGNGGGGGGGGGGGGGGGGGGGGGGGGGGGGTTGTCGTCCGAGCGCCGGAGATGACTTCGTCTAATTTTCACAACCTGCTTTTTTCAATTCGTGTGAGTTATGGACACCTCAATCAAACAAAAACGGAAAAAAGAAATCTGAATATGGAGAGGAAAAAATTACATTCAGGTATTGAAATTCTTTAACATGATGGTTTTCTTTGATCATCAGCCTGAAACCGTTAAATAAAATGACAATTAAATTGAACATGTGTAAATTGTCAAGTGTGAAATAATATGTAGTCTTTTCGTACCATAACCGCTCCAAAGATTTCAAAATCTGCAAAATATCTTTATGGCTAAAATATAGGTAAATTGCCAATAGGCAATAAAGTTACTAATAACATTCAGCACACGCTCATGGATATTGGCGCTACTTTGAATTGCCTTGAGGTCCGAGTTATATTTTCGATGACCATCTAAGGTCTTTCATGTCACTTTTATTTTTTATTAAGAGTTTTATCTTATTAATGTTGTTTCATATAGTTTTCAGATTGAAACTTACTTTCTAAAAGTATCGTTCAATTTTTCTTTCTTTTAAAAAGAATCAATTTCCAGGTGTAATTCCTCCATATCGTAATTTGGGTCGGCAAAGTAGGTCCAAAACCACAGGAAAAATTATCGACCGCGATGATTCTGACATGTAACAGGCATTTCAAACCAAATGGTTGGTTGAACCGGTTTTATGAGGCGCTTATGTGAATTCCCCTTTTCCATTGAGAAAGTGTTCACTCTATGGCGACACTTGTCGTTTTTCTTCCCTTTTGTACAGAGCTCTCTTTACATATTCTCTCAAATCATGAGAAACTCCGGACCAGTTTACCGGGCCACTTTGTCACAATACTAAAAAACTATCCATAATTACTTGCAGGCTGATTGAATGGTTACCTTTACGGTTTACATACTGTTCCTCTTGTTCGGATGGAATATGTATGGAAACATGTGTCTTGTCAATAAATATCTTAATCTCATCAATTTTCTGTCAAGTCGGACATTTTATAAAATCATTGGCCTTTGGACCAAAATCTCTCGATGCATCAATGATTATCATTTCAATAGTCAGCTGAGACGGTCAAATAAACCACTAAAAAAACACAGATAAGCACAAACTTTCGTGACTCTATGTTAAAGATGTTTTTTATAGGTCGTTTTTTTAATATCTTTCATAGTAAATCTGTTTTGATGAATAAAAATTTTAGATCAAATCTAAGACTAGAAATTTAACCCTTTGGGAGACTTAGATTCTATTGTCTTGCACTTCCTTCCACTGGTGTTAAAGTCTTAATTTAATTTTTGGAAACCTAAATTTCAACTTAAATCCTTAAAAAAATAAAGATATTTTGATTAAACCTAAATCAGATACTCATCTACTTTACGGTTAATGGAAAGCCTAAGTGAATTCTTATTTTTTTATTACCACTAAGGTATGATTCGCGGAATTCCTTGAACTAAGAAATTCCTCAGCAAATACTTAGGATAAGTGGTATTACTTACTAAGTGAAATGAAAGTTATGTAGAATTCTAAGAGTCATCCTTGAAAAAGTCTTTTTAATGAAAATTACCCTTAAAATAATCGTGATGCGTGATTTCACAGATTTCTATGCGTAAAAGCCAGAAACTATTTAAGCGTGATAAGTAATTTTTTATTCAGTTTAATTGCATGATTTCGTAAAATGGCCCGCCGTGCGCGTCCCGGCTTATGAATAGGCCCGCAGCATCCTCTGAGCTTGGAGTATGAGTCTTCCTAACAGAGGCGAAACGTTTGCCGTGTGTCGAGACCCGTGTCGATGGTTGACGAGATCCTGGTAGGTGCGCCAAGCCTTCCAGTATATCTTTCCAACTTGAGTTTAAGTTAACTTGTGTGTAACATTTTTGTCATGATTTAAACCATCAATACAGTTTCGGGGTACTGGAGAAGGCGGTGGCTGATGGGTCAATCAAGTAGTACGCTTTCCATCAGTGCCTGATGGTTACGCTCCACTTGAGTATACCATCTTTGGAACACTTGATACTTTCTGGTGGAGATCCCTAGAATCAAAGTATCGCCTCTGTTGGCACTCCGTGGTGGGTGGGTGACAAAGATGGTGAATCTCCTTTCTTATTACATGGAACTACAAACCCCTCAAAACCAACCTGTTCCAAATAAAAAAAGAAAATCTACTGATTCCATCCCAGAAGTTGAAGATAACAGTTGGACAAAATTTATTGTGTTGAATGGATCACCTGATAAACCAATATCAAAAATCAACCCTTTTGCTATACAAAAGACTATTCAAAGCATTGCTGAAACGGTGAAAAACGTGTCCAGGATGCGATCAGGTGATTTATTAATTGAAGCAATCTCTAAAGTTCAAAGTGAAAACTTACTAAAATTGTCAAAAATATTAGAATTTAAAGTTTCGGCATCCCCCCACAGAACCCTTAATAGCAGTCGTGGTATAATGAGAGATAGAAGTCAGTATCTCTCAGATCTTGATGACGATTACATTTGTAACGAACTATCACCACCAGGGGTTTCAAAAGTACAAAGATTCATTTCCAAGAAATCAGGAAACACTGTTAAACTTAACACTTTTCTTTTAACTTTCAACACGCCAGTTCCTCCAACATCATTGAAAATTGGCCCCTTTGGTATAAAAGTGGACAAATTCCTTCCCAACCCACTGAGATGCTTTACTTGCCAGAAGTTTGGACATGGTACCAACCAATGTAGGGGCAAGCTAAAGTGTTTTAGATGCGGGGAAGAAGGACACCAGGGCATTGGCTGTAGTAATGCACTGCAATGTGCAAACTACAGCGGTGAGCATATGTCATCCTAGAGAGACTGTCCACTTTATATCAAGGAAAAAGAAATTCTAAAAATTTAAACATAAAGAACATTTCTTACAACGAAGCCCGTAAAATTTCATCAACCAACACAGTTAAAACAGCGCAGATAAAGTTAGACAGCGACCCTCTTTATCGCATATGGAGACACAAACAATTTTGACTTGGCCATATGTCAAAGAGAATCCCAAAACGTTGCCTGTTAAAACAGTTCCTAAAGCACAAATTGTAACCCCAACTAAATTTAAACATAAAACAGTTAATACAGCAACCCAGTCAACACAACCTTCAACTTCTACTAAAGTACAATCGTCTCCAAAGCAAACGAATGGTAAACATTCTTCTCATTCACCTAAATCAGCAGAACGTTCATCATCTGCCGATAAACTTAAATAAAAAAAGGCACAGAACCAAAGACAGAGCAGACATGAAAAATCATCTGTTAGCACATCTAATAGATATGAAAGCCTGTCTTCAGACGAAGACACTGGCACATCTAAAACATCCGGTTCACCCCAAAAACCGTGGTGGGATGTTAGCATTTGGGGACCATTAGAATCCCACATGGATACATCCGAACCGGATAACAACATCGAAAGTGAACGACCACACAGTAGGTCTTCGTCTGTAAGTGGTCCATCGTCTCGTCATCCTTCGGTTTCCCGAAAGGGAAATATCTCACTAATACGACTAAAACGAACAATATAATTCAATGGAATTGCCGAGGTTTTAAAATTAATTTTATTGAAATTACTCTATTAATTCAATCTTTTAATCCTGCGGCATTTTGTCTTCAGGAAACGCACCGGAAGAAAAGTGATACGTTAAATTTAAAGAACTACTCCCTCTACAGCACTTATGTACCTGAGAATGAACGAGCTGCAGGCGGCTTAACCATTCTTGTCAACAACAATATTGTCCACAGTACTGTTGATCTAATTACCGATCTTCAGGCTGTTGCAGTGAGAATTTCTTTAGATAAAACGATCACATTATGCTCTGTATATTTACCACCTAATTTCAACCCCAGTCTGAGTCAACTTAAAAACTTGACAGACCAACTGCCCTCCCTATATATAATAATGGGTGATTTCAATGCGCACAATCCATTGTGGGGCAGTTCTGCTTTGAATGACAGAGGTAAAAAGATCGAAGACATGATGTCGCAGGAAAGTTTATGTATCTTTAATGACGGTTCAAACACCTATTTACATCGTGGAAATGGGGCTTACTCAGCTATAGACCTAACTATAACTGACCCATCTCTACTATTGGACTTCTCCTGGAAAGTACAAGACGACTTATGTAGTAGCGATCACTTGCCGATTATTCTTCAACATCTTTATTCTACTACCAGAGAAAAGCCACAGCGCTTTAAATTTGATAAAGCTGACTGGTCTCTCTATGAAAATTTATGTAGAGAAGAATTGAAATCTGAATTTTTGAAGATGTTTTTGATCCCTTAAATCTTTTCAGTGAAAAAATACTTTCCATTGCAGATAAATCTATACCAAAAACGTCGGCAAACCCAAAACGTCCTGGGAAACCCTGGTATGACGATGACTGTGATGATGCTCTGAACAATCGTAAAAAGGCAGAGCAACTTTTCAATAAACATCCAACGACGGACAATCTTGGCAATTTTCGCGTTTTTCGTGCAAAAGCTCGAAGAACCTTTAAACAAAGAAGACGTTCTTCTTGGCGCAACTTCGTCTCTAAATTCAGATTCGGTCAAAACTAGATTATGGATGTTTTATTTACGGTTCCGCCCGTAAATCATACATTAAATTACTAGTTACCGTTCACCACCAAGGTTTGCGTCTTTCATTAGGTGCTTTCAGAACTTCTCCTGTGGAGTGTCTGTATGCTGCAGCTAATGAACCATCCTTGGCAGACAGACGTATTTAACTTGGTTTACAATATGCAACAAAGCTTAAAGCGTATCCTTCCAATCCTTCTCCCAACTGTGTTTTCAAACCTCTTCACAAGGCTGCCTATGAAAAACGCCCAAACGTTATACAACCTTTTGGTCTTCGTATCAAACCACACCTTGAATCTGCTTATATAAATTTAGATGAAATAGCTCCTATAGAAACTCCTAAAAAACCTCCATGGCTGAACCCAAAACCAGCATTTAATTTTGAACTACGCAAACACAAAAAGATTGATACCAATCCTCTGGTTATCCAGCAGGACTTTACAAGAATTAAATCTGAACATCCTGAATACTTGCAAATTTACACAGATGGCGCTAAGGATGGAGACAGAGTGGCTTCTGCAGCCGTTTTTGGAGACCATGCATCATCTCTCCGATTACCATCCTCTAGTTCCATAATTACTGCTGAAGCTAACGCTATTTACTCAGCACTTAAATTTGTAGCTTTATCGCAATCAAATAAATTCATGATTTGTTCCGATTCACTTTCTTGCCTATTGGCAATTGAAAGTCGAAAACAAAACACCCATTTATTTTGAAAATAGCCGAATTCTACAAATCACTTGTAGCATTAGGCAAAGAAGTCATTTATGTTTGGATCCCTAGTCATGTGGGGATCTATGGAAACACAATTGCTGACCAGGAAGCAAATAACTAAATACCGAAGTTGCTGTGAATTTATTTTCTGCATAT